>CAJQZP010001037.1:5437500-5737500 GCA_907164705.1 Parnassius apollo
GAAGATCGTCATGTGAAATACCGCGAAATTCAGGCAAAAATGGATACCGCATTCGCTCTGTGAAGAGCGAAAAGCGGCACGCGTTACTTGGTGCATCAGAACTCTCGAAAGATTCCACGCAGGATCCTCAAATGCTGTATACAACATCGTATCAGGTGACGAATCCTGGATATACGCGTACGAACCCGAAACAAAAGACCAGTCACGAGTTTGGGTGTTAGAAAATGAGTTAAAGCCAACAAAAATTGTTCGTTCACGGAGTGTTGCAAAATAAATGGTGGCCACGTTTGTCTCCAAAACCGGCCATGTTACGACTATTCCTCTTGATGGACAAAGAACGGTTAATACAGAATGGTATGCTAGTATTTGTTTGCCATAGGTCGTTTCTTAATTCCGTAAAGAGAACTGCAACCGCCGCATCATTTGCATCACGACAATGCGAGTTCTCACACCGCACACAGAACAAAAAAGTTTTTAGAGCAAGAAAACATAGAATTATTAGATCATCCGCCGTACAGCCCCGACCTAAGCCCTAATGATTTCTATACTTTCCCTAAAATAAAGAATTAATTTCGTGGACAGAGATTTGCATCACCTGAAGAAGCTGTGGACTGAGACTCCAACTTCCGAATGGAATAGTTGCTACAATGATTGGTTCCATCGTATGGAAAATGTTTCAAATTTCGCGGAGAATACTTCTAAAAGCAATAAATACATTTTTAAATAGTAATTTTGTGTCACTTCCTTGATTCCCGAAATTTTCAGTGCCGCCCTCGTACGTCTACTCCTAGCGGAGGTCCGGAGGGAGAGGAATGTTAGAAGCATTAACTAATGTAATGTCTCTAAATTAGCTAAATCATAGAGTTTGTTTCCCTTTAAATTGAAGTTACTAAAAAACTTGCAGTCCACTTCATGATAAGTCGCTACTGCAGTCTATTTTTTTTTTATTATGTGCGAGCAGCTATGCAGGTCTAGGGGAAGAGACCAGTATCACTGCGACCTAAATGATCTATTGTGATCGCTGCTATGACTATTGTTCACTGCTAAGCCCTATATCTTCAATGAATAGAAGGAGTGGCTTAGCTGTGAGCAATTTCACTTCTTCTGGGTGGAGTACATAGTTTTCCAGATGATTGTTACATTTCCGCATAAGGGTTCGCAATTAGTTAGGATGTGCAGAGGCGTTTCTTCCATTAGGGAACAGAACCGGCACATCATTTAGTTCCTAAGGCTCAGGATGTATATGTCCTTTTTAAGACAACAGTGTCAAGTTATAGCACTTGCCATAAACTACTGCTGCAGTCTAAGGATACTTACAACCAACTTCAAACCAAGAAAACTACAGGTGCGTTTTCACCACTGCGGACCAAGATGGAATGCCTCTCTGCCTGAAATTGTACCGACTCTAGTAAAAAAATCCTGTGATTAAAGTCCTTCGGCAAGTCACCACCCACTAATTTGCCACTCCATTTTCTAATTCTGCCTGCAAATGTGTTTCAGTGTATGTGCTGCTGTATTCCGGCGTGAAGAGTATAAAGAGCCAGTATATTTACAGGCTGTTGGGCATTGCAACTTAGTCTTCGGAGGTAAAAACGCATCGGTAGGCATCATTGTTCGATGTTGGCTGTAGGTCGCCCGGAACCACTTACTACCAATTATGAATATTAATGCATAAAATAATTTGTAACAAAGTATGCGACCTATTTATATGTTAGTAAAATCATCACTCTGCGGGTGGTACCGGTGATAACAACTGAAATAAAAAGTACCATTCAGTCTATTAACCTGGTAAGCCATTTATGTGTGGTAAAAGACCGAATTATTTAGTAGAAAACAACTGAAACAGAAAAATATATTTTGATAAAAACATATAAAATCGCATTTTCACTATATAATTCAGCAGAAAATTCATTTACATCAGCAGAAAATGTACGTCCATTTAATTATTTCATCTTGTATATTAACTTTTTATATTTCCGACGCTTCGAGCACTTTACAGCATCATGACTAGTAAGTATGCATTATGGGGGCACGAGTGAAACAACCGCTTGCAAGTAACACTGAAGTGTTTGACGTCCGGATGTCATAATTAATCACGGCTTAAAACCCACAGATTAAAATTATTAATTTTTGTTCCGATCTACACATTATGAACTAATAGTATCTTGAAGTCTTGCAGTTGTATGCTTGGGTTGGAATTTAATTTTATTAATAATAAGATCCGTGAATCATCTTTGCAAGGAGTCGGTGTTCTTTAGCGAGAGATTTGTGGTCTATCAAATTTGATGTAGTGACCGGGGCGATCCTGTACGTGTTCACAGAATGCAGACTTCCCGGAGCGTCGATTCTTCTATGTGTTTTTTAACGTAGGTTTTAATTACCATTTTAGTTTGTCTTATGTAAAAGAGACCACATTCATAATCAAGCTTGTACACTCCTGCATCTTGCAGAGGGACATTACGCTTGACTGATGGTAAAAACTGACCAATCTTCTTGAGCGTCTTGAATGTGTTTTAATGGAAGCGCGCTTCAAGATGTAGCCAACCTTGTCAGTAACTCCTCTTACATATGGCAGTAGAGCAAGCACACGCTCGACTGTGGCCGGCTTCACTCGTTCACTGTGACGTAGGCCCGGGACTCGAAGCTTGTTGTCATACAAAACTTGCTTGACGTATTGGAGTTCGGCGGTCATCAAGCAACATTTTCTTTACCCGAGCGGAGAATCTTAAGCTTTGGTCTGTTCAGTAACTTATTCAACGCTTTAAATTCGTATTTTTTATAGATTTGGGTTACAAACGAGCATACAGTCCACCTGACGATAAGTAGTTACATCTATCATCGATTAGGAATCAAAATGCAGATACGTGTTCACCAGGAGGACTAAGATGGAATGCCTCGTTTCCAGTAAAAAGGGTCTTCAGTTCTCTACACTCACAATACGAAACACAGCAGCATTAAGCTACTATTTTATGCTGGTATTCTGTGAGAGCGTGGTCCTACCCAAAAGAGCCAATCCATTCGTGCTACAACTATACACTAATATAACTCTACCACGTATAAAAATCCTCTTTAGGAAAGTTTTATTTCGGCACTGACCTACTACGACGTAACAAAGACGAAATATCTCGACTCTCTGCCTCTTATTACCAATAATATTCTTAAACAGCCATACTCAACGCTGCAAATAATTTTTTCGTACGGGATTTTACGCGGTGTTAATGAAAAATTCATGCCTTTTGATATTTTTTTATTGCCGGTTCAAACTAAAAAAAAATCTGAATCTTTGAAAGCCAACATTTCAGAAATTATCCTGGTTTCAAATCCGCAAGATCATTTTAGAAAATGTTACCCTTTCAGCATGAAAAATGCAACAATATCATTAGGATACGAAGGTAAATTTTAACAATGTGTTAAGGGTTATAGTAGCTGGAATGGGATATCGGGTGGTCACGAAATCGTAGTACCCCGTCTCGAGTCCACATGTCTTCAGTCCGACTTTTTTTTAAGTTCCCGTCTTTTGTGAGAAAATCCATTATTTCAAGCCCTTTTTTGTATTTTTTTAAAAACACGAAAAATTTAATTAAACCAATTGCTCTCATGATTTTTTATTTAAATAACCAGTTCAGTTTTTTTCTATTATGTCGGTGAGATTGAAAAATATTATTCATATTTCATCAGTATATAATTTCTATCTAAATACAATTTCCAAAAAACACTATTTCCAAAAAATACCGAGCAAAGCTCGGTCATCCAGGTACTTGTTAATATAAGTAAACTAACTTCTAGCACCATATGGGCGCCCATATGAAACTTTTTTCGCGAGAATTTAAAACCTTTGTATTCTGCAACCTTAAACTTATTTAAGGCATATTCGAGAACTTTGGCTCAAGCTACACAAACCTATGGGGTAAGTTCCATACATTTGAGAGGTTGAACCAAAATTACTCGTATATACTCTAAATTGGCATGTGGGACACAATAAAACTATAAATAAGTACATTTATGTGGTTGTATTTTCTGGATGACAGATTGTTTTATAAAGTATACATTATTATTGTGGTTTTATATTGCTTTTGCACATAATATTTCGACGCATGTTATTGACATGTAATATATGTTATTGTCAGAATTTTCCCCCCCGAAACCAAACCAAAACACTTTATTCAACCCAAAAAAATGATCTGAAACAGATAAAATTCGAGTCAATATAGTAATAATCTCTACAAATAACGATCAAAAAATTCAAAATGTTTAACTACTTACCATAATATTGTTATAAGTTTTTCTCGTTCTATTGTAGGAAATCCGCGGAAAGTGATAAGATAATTTTATGATTTTTGTTTGCACGTTACATCTAATTTAGTTTCGATTCTGATGACATATCAAAATACTATGTAAAATATTTTACGCCTATTGTAAAAAGAAAGTAAATTGAACTTTTTTAACGAATCGGTGTATGACTGATTTAAAATATTTTGGTGATAATTTGGGGATTTAATAAGCATTTTTGACTCTTTCTATTCTCCTAATATGAACTTTATAACAAGGGCTCCAAACAGTGCTGCAATAATCAAGGAAAGATCTGAAGAGAAGTATAAAATTTTAGAGTTTCGGGACGTTTAAAGGGTCTACTTATTCGTAATATAAAACCTAGATTTCTAAAAGCCGAAGCTAATATGTGCTCAATATGTGGAATAAATGATAAGGTCGAATCCATAATTATGCCTAAGTCCCTGATTGTGGTTACTCTATTCAGGGCCTTCTGATTTATGTGGTAGTCATAAGTAACGGGATTTTTCGGGTATATGATATTACTAGCTGTTACCCGCGGCTTCCATGGCTTTTTGAATTAAAAGAAAACTGAGTTTTATAGATTTGTCAGAGATGCAGCCATTAAAGGGAAACTGAGCAAAATTGATTCGTCAGCCTATTTAAATGTTTTGAAACGCAGCGTATAGGAAAGCATGAAAATAGCCTGTTTATTCCAAATGGAAATGAGATATTTTTTAATTAAAGGAAACTGAGCATAATTATCCGTCAGGGATGCAGACTTTTGAAAAGAAACTGAGCTAAATTGATTCGTCAGAGATGCAGTTTTCTGAATTGAAAAGAAACTGAGCCAAATAAAAGATCCGTCAGAGATGTAGCCTTTTGAGTTTAAAGAAAACTGAGCTTAATAGGTCCGTCAGAGGTGCAGCATTTGGAATTGAAAAGAAAAAAACTGAGCTAAATAGGAAATTTTGAATTGAAAGGGAAGATCTGTGGGAATTCTGATTAATTGAATGTGGGAATATTGGAAAAAAACTAATTGAACACTATTTTAAGACACTACTGTACACAATGTTATATGTTTTTCCATTCGGGGAAAGAATGTGGAGATTCTGGGCATTTGACACACGCGAACATGCTACATACAGCTGACCATGAGAGAAGCACGGTTTTTCTATGTTGACCCCCGCTACCTGTAATGTTTGCCCTTGCGCTTTATTATTTGTCATTGCAAAACTGAGCTTAATAGGGAACTGCAACCTTTTGAATTAAAAAGGAAGATCTGTGGGAACTATAGGGATCCGTGGTATAATAACATTTTCACCTTTTCCTACGCCTGTCAAAATTGTAGCACCGATTATGTTCCGTCCAAGATGTATCACACGCAGACTTGTCCCGTTACATAACCGAGGAGCATCTAAATATCGCATTAGCATGACTGGGACGCCTAATTTTAATTGAAGCTTATGTAAGGGCACGCACACCTGACAATTCTAGAGAATTAAGAAACAATGACGGATATGAAGTGCTCTGTTCTGTGTCCATAACTGTATCTACTGACAAATACTCTGTTATTTCTCCCGTTACTTCGCTTAATATATCTGAATTTATTTTGTTAACGCTCTCATTTTTTGGTGCAAGAATCGCCCTTTCACATAACCATTTGTCTTCATACATGTTGTTCATTAAATCTAAATAAACGCTCGCAATTAATTCGGAATTACTCTGCACTAAATTACAAAAATCTCTCGTCAATTTAACGTAGCCCTCAGCATCCGTTTCCAACCGTCCATCGCCAATTTTTAATAGTGTGTCAGCATAATTTCCAGCATTGATATCATTATACAAATACACTCTCATATTCGTAGTTAAACTGAATTTTGTCACCTTGTTCCATAAAATAGACGACTTGAGGCATGCTTTAATTTCATCTGCAGGTGTGCCCTTTTGAATGAAAGTTTGGCGAAAGTCACCAGCCAGTAAAACCACCATTCCTCCCATTACATCGGTATTGCTGCGCAAATCCTGGAGCGTTCGATTTAGCGCTTCAACAGCTTTTTTATGCGACATTGTACTTTCGTCCCATACTAAAAGTTTGCATTGTCGTAGCATTATACCTCGTGCACTATTTTTGATAAAGTAGTAGAAGTAAAAAAACAGAATGTGCAGTGTGGCCCCCGTTTAGCAGCGTGGCGGCTATACCGGAGGAAGCTACGGTCACAGCAATATTTTTATCTTTCCGAACTTGCGCTAATAATAAATTTAACAAAAATGTCTTTTCAGTTCCTCCAGGGGCATCTAAAAAGAAAAGTGCACCATTTCCAGATTCGACTTGTACTTCCTAATACTTAGTCAACAACTCGTTTTAGTTCGGGAAGCAAGCGGGGTACAAATTCGGCTACTTGCTGCTGCAAAGTTGGTATATCGTAGTTTGTTTCACGTATAATTTCAACATTTAGTTCATTTTCGGTTGATCGCTGAGGGCTTATCATTCCAAAGTCGCTTAGTTTTTTGCCTACCATTGCCATTACTTTATCTTCAATTTTTCCAAGCGATTCATTATAAATGTGTTCATTGCATGTCATGTTCACGTGTGTCTGCTGTAACCTTTGCATAAAATCTTCCGCAATGTACTCTTTATATTTATCCCACAATTCATGGGCATTAGATAGCCCGCAAGATGATATGAGAGTTGCATAAAGATCCCTAATTTTGGCTGGTGACTGGCACTGCACAGCTTCCTCCATGGTTTCATCCCAATGATTATCTTTTTCTAAAAGATGCAGAGCTTTACATGCTTCTCTATAAGTTGCGCAAGGTCTTTATATCCTGTAGGACCCCGAACATGGTGCAGCAGCAATTGTAAACAGAAACATTCAAAATTAGTTACATGGACGGTATACACACGAACAAGGGCATCTGATGAGTTTACACCGGGCCAATTTGTAACAGGCGCGCCTTGAATACGGCGTTTCCACTCCTTCCTAGATGTGTTCCAAGTATAATAGCGGGGGTACTTCGGAATATAACAACGTTATTGCAAAGGGGTCGGTTTGACAAAGTTGATAGAAGGCTGTTAGTGCAGTTGTTGGCGGTGATGCAATTCTTTCTTGGAAATTTCTTTCGGTGAAATATACACGCTCTCCATTTTCTAAGTGCACAGCAAGGTGAGTAACTGTTGGATGCCTTTCGAGTAAAGGGAAGCCAAGGAGACGCCACGCTGCCTCGTTACTGCTGACATAACGCCCTGCTTCAAAAGGTCTGTACTTCATTAACGGGATTTGCCTCACCTTCACTCCTGAGATTACTACGATATCTTGATTTCGCAGACAGAGTTACACATCAATGTGGGCATTAAACATTTTACATAGAATGGGCGAATACGGGACAATCCAGCTTTTATCTAAGGTTTCGAACGCTCCACAGCGAGATTTGATTGTAACTTTCCTGTCACCATCTTCGGGAGCTCTCCGTCTGTATAAAGGGTAGCCATTGTCATTGTGCACTGTTTGTTTTAACAGCTGTTTAGGGATTTTTTTGTACATTTTCCTTCTTTCATACATGGCGATATTGAATTTCGTGCTCCACATGGACCGTGAATCATATTTCTGACGATGGTATCATACAATTCTTTATCTCGGCGCTTATTATATCGTCTATTTGGCTGGGCCGCAATTTCTCTTTAAGCCATATTAGAATGTGGACATGCGGTAATCCTCTTTTTTGCCATTCAATTGAATACATGAAGCAATGCACCTCTCCGAAAATTTTCCCTTTGATAATTACATACATTAAATTTTGTACTTTTAATCTAAATACTCTAGCAACTAAATCGTGTCTGTCAGTACTTTTTTGGCTCGGCATTAGCTCCTCAGTTATTTCTTTCCATGTGGGATTGTAAGTAAAAGTAACAAAAAGATCAGGTCTTCCGCAAGTTCGTACATAGGCGAATGCGTCTTGTGTGTACTCATGTAGGTAGCGAGGACTGTTAACGATTGATGAGGGCATAATTACCATTTTACCTAAATCTCGGGGGTTTACATTGGCGTCGCTAGAAACTGCATCTTGTAAATGTATATAATTCTAAACGCGCAGCTTTTTTTGATTTAAAGATATATAACAGAGACGTTCACTTTCTACCTTCACATACATGTCTACCAAAAATTGATGCAATAATTGTCTACACCGGGCTAAGAGGTTAAAATCATTTTTTCGCAACATCATATGATACGCATAAAAATCCATACATGATACTTTTTTGTTCGGAGTAGGCTCCTTTGTGACCGGGTTAATGAGTGGAATCTGAAAATGATAACCCGCTTGTCCTTTGCAATAAATCAATGGGTATTGGAGAGCATCATAGATTTGTGTGTATCGGCTACCCGTTGCAACGTATCATCACGTGCTCGCAGGACAATATCTCGTGAAGAAAATTGATCATCACTAATTACGGCTGCTATTTCGTTTATCTAAGGTGCATTGTAGCGTCTTTCATGCTCTCCTCGAGGGGTCCGATCTGCGTGAATGACGACTTTATAATCCTCTTCAGGTAAGTTTTCTAAAGCAGTTTTAAATATTTTGAATAAAATATTACGTTCAAGCAAGAATCTTTGAATTTTGAACACTGTGTCTCTCTCAACTCCCTGGATAAATTGGCAGCGACGGTCTACCTCAATTTCTTCGTCACCCATAAAATATACTTGTACAAATTTATGCTGTTCGTTTTTAGCTGAAAAAAGAGAACCTATTCTATGATAAATTTTCCCTTGCACCGTAAATATAGGCGAAAATCTCGGCATTATTATTTCCCGGTCAACTCCGAAGGACGTCATTTGAAAGCATGGGTTATATTATGAGGTCCAATAATACTTGAAGGTATTTGTTTTGACGAGTTCCCGTGCTAAAAAGTACAGACGAGCCTCTTTGGCGGTTAGCTGCTCCGACACAAAAATAGGCGTATCTTCATTCCTTTTAAAGCCAAGATGTGTTGGCACATAGCTTTTGTTTATTTTTCCTGTTGAAAGCCTTACACATAGCCAAATGTTCTCTCTTCATGATTGAGGACGAGGTCTCGACTATGATTTGTGACTTACCCTTCGCTCCCTTTTTTCCTTTTACTCGAAAGATGTCCATGATATGTGTTTCATTAAGCTTGCTTCCGATTGTTTTTGACAATGTCATTACCATTCCTATCAAGTTTCCATAGGTTTCTTCGGTTGTTTTGGGTACGTTCTTAATCTCAAAGTTTGCCTTACGGCCTTCGAGCTGCATATCTTCCAATTTTCACTCCAGAATAGCTATTTGTTGTTTATCTTTTTTGTTTTGGCTTTCGAGATGTTCCAGTTTTTTTTTTGAGTTCCTCATTTTGCGTTGCTAAGAATGATATTGTTTTTTCTATGCTAGAATTCATGTCCTTAATTTCTAAAAGCGCGAACGTGAAATTAATAAAAAAATTTTTTATTAATTTCACGTTCTTGCATCTTAAACATAGAATTTATCATGGTCCTCATTTCCTCTCTAAAGGTATCAAACCTATCAGGTTCAATATCGTCCTCCGAGCACTTTCTTTTCTAGCGCTGTGCAATAAAGCTATTATCCAAATGATGTCCCGATAGCCCTAGGTGTGATTCGGAGTGAGATTTATTCAATAAATTAGATTAGATTCCATTTGTGTAGTAGTGTGCGCTGAGTTTTTAATCGAACGCCACTACTATATGAGGCTGGGCCAAGTAAGCCAGGGATGGCCAAGCGCAGATAAAGATGTTATCAGCTGCGCGTGCGTCTATAAGTCAGTGGGCGGGGCTACTATTGCAAGGACAAGATGTTGTCGACCTCGCAATCGCTGATTAGTTTATATTAAACAAAAGGTCTCACGGTACCTTGCTAGCGTTGTATCAGGGTCCCAGATTTTACTCGGCGCTGCGCAGGTAATATTGAAGCTTCTTAGTCCTTATGCACTCCTAATATTTCGTGTATATTTAATTGAGTTAATTTAGAATAAATATTTTTGAATAAAAGTTTTAAGGTTTCTGTATGGAATATTTCCACTGTTCCTGACATATTAAAATCTTTTTAATTGAAAACTCCTTGATTTTAAAAAATCGAATACCATTTATTTATTTAAAAAAAAGATTCTCGGTCCTGTCACAAGGTTTTGTCAAACTTGTTCAGTCGTTGAGAAAATGGAATTGACTCGAGAAAATTCAAGAGCGATGATTTATTATGACTTTCGAAGTGGTTTAACACAAAAACAGTGTGTTGACCAGATAATTTCTGCATTTGGTGATGAAGCCCCATCCAAAACCACAATTTATCGCTGGTTTGCTGAATTTCAACGTGGACGTGTCAAGCTCAGTGAAGATCCCCGTCAAGGTCGTTCAAAAACTGCGGTCACCCAAGAAAACGTTGATGGTGTACGTAAGCTGATTGAGGAAGATCGTCATGTGAAATACCGCGAAATTCAGGCAAAAATGGATACCGCATTCGCTCTGTGAAGAGCGAAAAGCGGCACGCGTTACTTGGTGCATCAGAACTCTCGAAAGATTCCACGCAGGATCCTCAAATGCTGTATACAACATCGTATCAGGTGACGAATCCTGGATATACGCGTACGAACCCGAAACAAAAAACCAGTCACGAGTTTGGGTGTTAGAAAATGAGTTAAAGCCAACAAAAATTGTTCGTTCACGGAGTGTTGCAAAATAAATGGTGGCCACGTTTGTCTCCAAAACCGGCCATGTTACGACTATTCCTCTTGATGGACAAAGAACGGTTAATACAGAATGGTATGCTAGTATTTGTTTGCCATAGGTCGTTTCTTAATTCCGTAAAGAGAACTGCAACCGCCGCATCATCTTGCATCACGACAATGCGAGTTCTCACACCGCACACAGAACAGATTTGTTTGCAGGTCGTTTTTTTCCGCCGATCATCTTGCATCACGACTGCGAGTTCTCACACCTACACAAAAGTTTTTAGAGCAAGAAAACATAGAATTATTAGATCATCCGCCGTACAGCCCCGACCTAAGCCATAATGATTTCTATACTTTCCCTAAAATAAAGAATTAATTTCGTGGACAGAGATTTGCATCACCTGAAGAAGCTGTGGACTGAGACTCCAACTTCCGAATGGAATAGTTGCTACAATGATTGGTTCCATCGTATGGAAAATGTTTCAAATTTCGCGGAGAATACTTCTAAAAGCAATAAATACATTTTTAAATAGTAATTTTGTGTCACTTCCTTGATTCCCGAAATTTTCAGTGCCGCCCTCGTACGTCTACTCCTAGCGGAGGTCCGGAGGGAGAGGAATGTTAGAAGCATTAACTAATGTAATGTCTCTAAATTAGCTAAATCATGGAGTTTGTTTCCCTTTAAATTGAAGTTACTAAAAAACTTGCAGTCCACTTCATGATAAGTCGCTACTGCAGTCTATTTTTTTTATTATGTGCGAGCAGCTATGCAGGTCTAGGGGAAGAGACCAGTATCACTGCGACCTAAATGATCTATTGTGATCGCTGCTATGACTATAGTTCACTGCTAAGCCCTATATCTTCAATGAATGGAAGGAATTCCTTAGCTGTGAGCAATTTCACTTCTTCTGGGTGGAGTACATAGTTTTCCAGATGATTGTTACATTTCCGCATAAGGGTTCGCAATCAGTTAGGATGTGCAGAGGCGTTTCTTCCATTAGGGAACAGAACCGGCACATCGTTGAGTTCCTAAGGCTCAGGATGTACATGTCCTTTTTAAGACAACAGTGTCAAGTTAGAGCACTTGCCATAAACTACTGCTGCAGTCTAAGGATACTTACAACCAACTTCAAACCAAGAAAACTACAGGTGCGTTTTCACCACTGCGGACCAAGATGGAAATGCCTCTCTGCCTGAGATTGTACCGACTCTAGTAAAAAATTCCTGTGATTAAAGTCCTTCGGCAAGTCACCACCCACTCATTTGCCACTCCATTTTCTAATTCTGCCTGCAAATGTGTTGCAGTGTATGTGCTGCTGTATTCCGGCGTGAAGAGTATAAAGAGCCAGTATATTTACAGGCTGTTGGGCATTGCAACTTAGTCTTCGGAGGTAAAAACGCATCGGTAGGCTTCATTGTTCGATGTTGGCTATAGGTCGCCCGGAACCACTTACTACGCAATTATGAATATTAATGCATAAAATAATTTGTAACAAAGTATGCGACCCATTTATATGTTAGTAAAATCATCACTCTGCGGGTGGTACCGGTGATAACAACTGAAATAAAAAGTACCATTCAGTCTATTAACCTGGTAAGCCATTTATGTGTGGTAAAAGACCGAATTATTTAGTAGAAAACAACTGAAACAGAAAAATATATTTTGATAAAAACATATAAAATCGCATTTTCACTATATAATTCAGCAGAAAATTCATTTACATCAGCAGAAAATGTACGTCCATTTAATTATTTCATCTTGTATATTAACTTTTTATATTTCCGACGCTTCGAGCACTTTACAGCATCATGACTAGTAAGTATGCATTATGGGGGCACGAGTGAAACAACCGCTTGCAAGTAACACAGAATGAAGTGTTTGACGTCCGGATGTCATAATTAATCACGGCTACCCACAGATTAAAATTATTAATTTTTGTTCCGATCTACACATTATGAACTAATAGTATCTTGAAGTCTTGCAGTTGTATGCTTGGGTTGGAATTTAATTTTATTAATAATAAGATCCGTGAATCATCTTTGCAAGGAATCGGTGTTCTTTAGCGAGAGATTTGTGGTCTATCAAATCTGATGTAGTGACCGGGGCGATCCTGTACGTGTTCACAGAATGCAGACTTCCCGGAGCGTCGATTCTTCTATATGTTCTTTAACGTAGGTTTTAATTACCATTTTAGTTTGTCTTATGTAAAAGAGACCACATTCATAATCAAGCTTGTACACTCCTGCATCTTGCAGAGGGACATTACGCTTGACTGATGGTAAAAACTGACCAATCTTCTTGAGCGTCTTGAGTGTGTTTTAATGGAAGCGCGCTTCAAGATGAAGCCAACCTTGTCAGTAACTCCTCTTACATATGGCAGTAGAGCAAGCACACGCTCGACTGTGGCCGGCTTCACTCGTTCACTGTGACGAAGGCCCGGGACTCGAAGCTTGTTGTCATACAAAACTTGCTTGACGTATTGGAGTTCGGCGGTCATCAAGCAACATTTTCTTTACCCGAGCGGAGAATCTTAAGCTTTGGTCTGTTCAGTAACTTATTCAACGCTTTAAATTCGTATTTTTTATAGATTTGGGTTACAAACGAGCATACAGTCCACCTGACGATAAGTAGTTACATCTATCATCGATTACGAATCAAAATACAGATACGTGTTCACCAGTGAGGACTAAGATGGAATGCCTCGTTTCCAGTAAAAAGGGTCTTCATTTCTCTACACTCACCATACGAAACACAGCAGCATTAAGCTACTATTTTATGCTGGTATTCTGTGAGAGCGTGGTCCTACCCAAAAGTGCCAATTCATTCGTGCTACAACTATACACTAATATAACTCTACCACGTATAAAATCCTCTTTAAGAAAGTTTTATTTCGGCACTGACCTACTACGACGTAACAAAGACGAAAAATATCTCGACTCTCTGCCTCTTATTATCAATAATATTCTTAAACAGCCATACTCAACGCTGCAAATAATTTTTTCGTACGGGATTTTACGCGGTGTTAATGAAAAATTCATGCCTTTTGATATTTTTTTATTGCCGGTTCGTCTCACATACTAACTAGTAATATATATATATATATATCATCCGGTTATCCAGGTACTTATTAATATAAGTGCTTCTAGCACCATATGGGCGCCCATATGAAACTTTTTTCGCGAGAATTTAAAACCTTTGTATTCTGCAACCTTAAACTTATTTAAGGCATATTCGAGAACTTTGGCTCAAGCTACACAAACCTATGGGGTAAGTTCCATACATTTGAGAGGTTGAACCAAAATTACTCGTATATACTCTAAATTGGCATGTGGGACAAAATAAAACTATAAATAAGTACAATTATGTGGTTGTATTTTCCGGATGACAGATTGTTTTATAAAGTATATATTATTATTGTGGTTTTATATTGCTTTTGCACATAATATTTCGACGCATGTTATTGACATGTAATATATGTTATTGTCATACTTTATTCAACCCAAATAAATGATCTGAAACAGATAAAATTCGAGTCAATATAGTAATAATCTCTACAAATAACGATCAAAAAATTCAAAATGTTTAACTACTTACCATAATATTGTTATAAGTTTTTCTCGTTCTATTGTAGGAAATCCGCGGAAAGTGATGAGATAATTTTATGATTTTTGTTTGCACGTTACACCTAATTTAGTTTCGATTCTGATGACATATCAAAATACTATGTAAAACATTTTACGCCTATTGTAAAAAGAAAGTAAATTGAACTTTTTTAACGAATCGGTGTATGACTGATTTAAAATATTTTGGCGATAATTTGGGGATTTAATAAGCATTTTCGACTCTTTCTATTCTCCTAATATGAACTTACTATAACAAGGGCTCCAAACAGTGCTGCAATAATCAAGGAAAGATCTGAAGAGAAGTATAAAATTTTGGAGTTTCGGGACGTTTAAAGGGTCTACTTATTCGTAATATAAAACCTAGATTTCTAAAAGCCGAAGCTAATATGTGCTCAATATGTGGAATAAATGATAAGGTCGAATCCATAATTACGCCTAAGTCCCTGATTGTGGTTACTCTATTCAGGGCCTTCTGATTTATGTGGTAGTCATAAGTAACGGGATTTTTCGGGTATATGATATTACTAGCTGTTACCCGCGGCTTCCATGGCTTTTTTGAATTGAAAGAAAACTGAGTTTTATAGTGTCGAGATGCGCCATTAAAGGGAAACTGAGCAAAATTGATTCGTCAGCCTATTTAAATGTTTTGAAACGCAGCGTATAGGAAAGCATGAAAATAGCCTGTTTATTCCAAATGGAAATGGGATATTTTTTAATTAAAGGAAACTGAGCATAATTATCCGTCAGGGATGCAGACTTTTGAAAAGAAACTGAGCTAAATTGATTCGTCAGAGATGCAGTTTTCTGAATTGAAAAGGAAACTGAGCCAAATAAAAGATCCGTCAGAGATATAGCTTTTTGAGTTTAAAGAAAACTGAGCTTAATAGGTCCGTCAGAGGTGCAGCATTTGGAATTGAAAAGAAACTGAGCTAAATAGGAAATTTTGAAGTGAAAGGGAAGATCTGTGGGAATTCTGATTAATTGAATGTGGGAATATTGGAAAAAAACTAATTGAACACTATTTTAAGACACTACTGTACACAATGTTATATGTTTTTCCATTCGGGGAAAGAATGTGGAGATTCTGGGCATTTGACACACGCGAGCATGCTACATACAGCTGACCATGAGAGAAGCACGGTTTTTCTATGTTGACCCCCGCTACCTGTAATGTTTGCCCTTGCGCTTTATTATTTGTCATTTCAAAACTGAGCTTAATAGGGAACTGCAACCTTTTGAATTGAAAAGGAAGATCTGTGGGAACTATAGGGATCCGTGGTATAATAACATTTTCACCTTTTCCTACGCCTGTCAAAATTGTAGCACCGATTATGTTCCGTCCAAGATGTATCACACGCAGACTTGTCCCGTTACATAACCGAGGAGCATCTAAATATCGCATTAGCATGACTGGGACGCCTAATTTTAATTGAAGCTTATGTGAGGGCACGCACACCTGACAATTCTAGAGAATTAAGAAACAATGACATATGAAGTGCTCTGTTCTGTGTCCATAACTGTATCTACTGACAAATACTCTGTTATTTCTCCCGTTAATTCGCTTAATATATCTGAATTTATTTTGTTAACGCTCTCATTTTTTGGTGCAAGAATCGCCCTTTCACATAACCATTTGTCTTCATACATGTTGTTCATTAAATCTAAATAAACGCTCGCAATTAATTCGGAATGACTCTGTACTAAATTACAAAAATCTCTCGTCAATTTAACGTAGCCCTCAGCATCCGTTTCCAACCGTCCATCGCCAATTTTTAATAGTGTGTCAGCATAATTTCCAGCATTGATATCATTATACAAATACACTCTCATATTCGTAGTTAAACTGAATTTTGTCACCTTGTTCCACAAAATAGACGACTTGAGGCATGCTTTAATTTCATCTGCAGGTGTGCCCTTTTGAATGAAAGTTTGGCGAAAGTCACTAGCCAGTAAAACCACCATTCCTCCCATTACATCGGTATTGCTGCGCAAATCCTGGAGCGTTCGATTTAGCGCTTCAACAGCTTTTTTATGCGACATTGTACTTTCGTCCCATACTAAAAGTTTGCATTGTCGTAGCATTATATCTCGTGCACTATTTTTGATAAAGTAAAAACGAAGTAAAAAAAAGTAAAAAAACAGAATGTGCAGTGCGGCCCCCCGTTTAGCAGCGTGGCGGCTATACCGGAGGAAGCTACGGTCACAGCAATATTTTTATCTTTCCGTACTTGCGCTAATAATAAATCTAACAAAAATGTCTTTCCAGTTCCTCCAGGGGCATCTAAAAAGAAAAGTGCACCATTTCCAGATTCGACTTGTACTACCTAATACTTAGTCAACAACTCGTTTTAGTTCGGGAATCAAGCGGGGTACAAATTCGGCTACTTGCTGCTGCAAAGTTGGCATATCATAGTTTGTTTCACGTATAATTTCATCATTTAGTACATTTTCGGTTGATCGCTGAGGGCTTATCATTCCAAAGTCGCTTAGTTTTTTGCCTACCATTGCCATTACTTTATCTTCAATTTTTCCAAGCGCTTCATTATAAATGTGTTCATTGTATGTCATGTTCGCGTGTGTCTGCTGTAACCTTCGCAAAATATCTTCCGCCATGTACTCTTTATATTTGTCCCAAAATTCATGTGCATTAGATAGCCCGCAAGATGATATGAGAGTTGCATAAAGATCCCTAATTTTGGCTGGTGACTGGCACTGCACAGCTTCCTCCATGGTTTCATCCCAATGATTATCGTTTTCTAAAAGATGCAGAGCTTCACATGCTTCTCTATAAGTTGCGTAAGATCTTTATATCCTGTAGGACCCCGAACATGGTGCAGCAGCAATTGTAAACAGAAACATTCAAAATTAGTTACATGGACGGTATACACACGAACAAGGGCATCTGATGAGTTTACACCGGGCCAATTTGTAACAGGCGCGCCTTGAATACGGCGTTTCCACTCCTTCCTAGATGTGTTCCAAGTATAATAGCGGGGGACTTCAGAATATAACAACGTTATTGCAAAGGGGTCGGTTTGACAAAGTTGATAGAAGGCTGTTAGTGCAGTTGTTGGCGGTGATGCAATTCTTTCTTGGAAATTTCTTTCGGTGAAATATACACGCTCTCCATTTTCTAAATGCACAGCAAGGTGAGTAACTGTTGGATGCCTTTCGAGTAAAGGGAAGGACCCTGAAAGACCAAGCCCCCAAATAAAAAATTCCCAACTTGATTTCGCAGACAGAGTTACATGCTTCTACATTAATGTGGGCATTAAACATTTTACATAGAATGGGCGAATACGGGACAATCCAGCTGTTATCTAAGGTTTCGAACGCTCCAGAGCGAAATTTGATTGTAACTTTCCTGCCACCATCTTCGGGAGCTCTCCGTCTGTATAAAGGGTAGCCATTGTCATTGTGCACTGTTTCTTTTAATAGCTGTTTAGGGTTTTTTTTGTACATTTTCCTTCTTTCATACATGGCGATATTGAATTTCGTTCTCCACATGAACCGTGAATCATATTTCTGAGGATGGTATCATACAATTCTTTATCTTGCTCAGGATCCGGAATCTCGGCGCTTATTATATCGTCTATTTGGCTGGGCCGCAATTTCTCTTTAAGCCATATTAGAATGTGGACATGCGGTAATCCTCTTTTTTGCCATTCAATTGAATACATGAAGCAATGCACCTCTCCGAAAATTTTCCCTTTGATAATTACATACATTAATTTTTGTGCTTTTATTCTAAATACTCTAGCAACTAAATCGTGTCTGTCAGTACTTTTTTGGCCCGGCATTAGCTTTTTCTTTCTTTATTATTAGCTTTATTAGTTATTTCTATCCATGTGGGATTGCAAGTAAAAGTAACAAAAAGATCAGGTCTTCCGTATGTTCGTACATAGGCGAATGCGTCTTGTGTGTACTCATGTAGGTAGCCAGGACTGTTAACGATTGATGAGGGCAGAATTACCATTTTACCTAAATCTCTGGGCTTTACATTGGCGTCGCTAGAAACTGCATCTTGTAAATGTATATAATTCCAAACGCGCAGCTTTTTTTGATTTAAAGATATATAACGGAGACGTTCACTTTCTACCTTCACATACATGTCTACCAAAAATTGATGAAATAATTGTCTACACCGGGCTAAGAGGTTAAAATCATTTTTTCGCAACATCATATGATACGCATAAAAATCCATACATGATACTTTTTTGTTCGGAGTAGGCTCCTTTGTGACCGGGTTAATGAGTGGAATTTGAAAATGATAACCCGCTTGTCCTTTGCAATAAATCAATGGGTATTGCAGAGCATCATAAAACTTGTGTGTATCGGCTACCCGTTGCAACGTATCATCACGTGCTCGCAGGACAATATCTCGTGAAGAAAATTGATCACCACTAATTACGGCTGCTATTTCATTTATCTAAGGTGCATTGTAGCGCCTTTCATGCTCTCCTCGAGGGGTCCGATCTGCGTGAATGACGACTTTATAATCCTCTTCACGTAGGTTTTCTAAAGCAGTTTTAAATATTTTGACTAAAATGTTACGTTCAAGCAAGAATCTTTGAATTTTGAACACTGTGTCTCTCTCAACTCCCTGGATAAATTGTCAGCGACGGTCTACCTCAATTTCTTCGTCACCCATAAAATATACTTGTAAAAATTTATTCTGTTCGTTTTCAGCTGAAAAAAAGAGAACCTATTCTATGATAAATTTGCCCTTGCACCGTAAATGTAGGCGAAAATCCCGGCATTATTATTTCCCGGTCAACTCCGAAGGACGTCATTTGAAAGCATGAGTTATATTTCCGGATCCTGTTTAAAAATCACCGTGACTCATTAGCATCATATAAAAAGAGAGTTTTCAAAGGTTCTTCTGGTTCCCCAAGTAACGGAAGAGACACTTTGCCATTGGAACAGCACATGTCTGCGGTCTCATCTTTCCATTTTAAAGCGCTGCAAAATCGACATGCCTTGTCCATCAGTCCGATAACAACTAACCTGTGATTTTTATAATCAATCAACGGATCATAATTGAATGCTGCGTCATTAAAAACCGACCAATTGTTTCTTTTAAAAATTTTTCAACGTACAGCTTGGAGCTGTGCATTTGCATCTTTTCGCGCCTGTGTCTGTTCTGGTGTTTCAGATGCCATTATAGTAGATTTACGTTCAGCTTGCTCAATGAGACTGTGTTGAGTTTCATCAGGTGTTTCCGCGACTCTTAAGGCGGCCTGACGTTCTGCTTGTTCAAATAGCCTTTGCTGACTTTGAGCAGGTGTTTCAGTAGCTCTTAAAGTAGATTGACGCTCTGCCTGTTCAAGACGCCTTTGCTGACTTTGATCAGGTGTTTCAGTTGCTCTTAAAGTAGCTTGACGCTATGCCTGTTCAAGACGCCTTTGCTGACTTTGAGCAGGTGTTTTAGTAGCTCTTAAAGCAGCTTGACGCTCTGCGTGTTCAAGACGCCTTCGCTGACTTTGAGAAGGTGTTTCAGAAGCTCTTAAAGTAGCTTGACGCCCTTCCTGTTCAAGACGCCTTTCCTGACTTTGAGAAGGTGTTTCGGAAGCTCTTAAAGCAGCCTGACGCTCTGTCTGTTCAAGACGCCTTTGCTGACGTTGAGAAGGTGTCTCAGATGCTCTAAAATAGCCTGACGCTCATCTTGTTCTTGCCTTCTCAGTTCAACATCTTCTAAAGATTCTAGCGATCGAGCTAATCTTTTCGCTTGTCTTTGTGAAGATACTCTTGAAAGGCTGGACTTACGTTTGCGATGCATTATGAAGTAACAAGAAACTTATTTATAAAAAAAAACGTTAAAATACCTAAAAGGAATTAAATTTTCTTTTAAATATTTTTTAAAAGCAAATCCAAAATATCTTAAAGGAATAAATATTTCTTTTAAATATTTTTTTAAATCAAAACAACAAAACCAATTCGACACAACACGAATCCGAAAATGATAGCCAAAAAAGTCGAATCAACTTAAACCAAATCACAAAACAGTAGTCAATATAAATATAACCAACAAAAAAGAAGTAAGTGTATAGGTACCGTATACACTATCTATACTATTAATATTCCTTTGAAATATTGTTAAACAACCTAAAACAACGAAAACCAATTCACGATTCTAAATAAACAAAATCCAAAATCAAAGCCAGAGTCTAAATATTTATAAAGGAATACCAACCAAATCAACAAAACCGATCCAAGAAAATACACAAATCCGAAAATGAAAGCCAATATAAATCCATTCAACCTCAACCAAATCACAAAGCAAATAACAAACAACTGAAATCGAAAACAGGTATTCGAATAAGCTACGAAACAGAAACAATTTAAGCGTATAGGTACCGTATGTACTATAAGTTGACGCGCGGCTCAACGGTGGGAGAATGAAAGTACATGTCAGGAAACATTTCGTTACCGCGTTTTAAAAACCTAGTAACGACATTTAGCGGAATCAATTTAAACTATGTATACGTTAGTTAATAAGAACTCTCAAAAAATATTTTTCTTATAATTTTGCACAATTTTTCTTATTGTAATACCGATTCATTCATAACCACCTATAAGAACTGTATTCATTCCCGTTCAATAAATATTACTAAGGCTTATTAATAAGGCTTACTAAGAAATGTTTCTACCACAGTTAAGTAATAGTTAAGGGTGAAAGCGTGACAGGTGGTGATAGTATTTCTGATGCATACTTATAATCACGCCTGTAATCCTTGCGGGGTAGGCAGAGCATAAACGCATTACTTAATATCGTCTGCGAGGTTATCGCCCATTCTGTGAATTACAGTGCACCAAAACGTTTGAAGAAAATCAGCTGGTGAATTTTATGTTCTTTATCGCTCTTATCCTGGTCCTGCGTGGAAAAATACAGATCCATACATTTTTTATCTTAATTTTGGTAAAAAGACATAATAATCCAGATATTCTGAGCTTCTGTGTTCGTCCATCGTACCGTCGTCCGTCTTGTAGAATCACGGTGGCGCCACCTAGCTGAATTTAATTTTGAAACATATTCGATTTTCCCACGGGAATGATATGTTTTTGCGCTGAAAGCTACCGAACTATCCCCATACCAAAATTCATGGCATGCCGACGCTCTGTTGCGACGTGAAAGAAGGACAAACTTTTGCCACATATTCTATTTTCCCACGGGAATGAGATGTTTTTCCGCGGAAAATGGTAACCTATGTCACTCTACAGCCACCGAACTATCTCCATACTAAAAATCATGCCATGTCGACGCTCTGTTGCGACGTGAAAGAAGGAAAAACAAACAAACAAACAAACACACTTTCGCATTTATAATATTAGTATGGATGTAGCATTTATCGCTGTTTAGGAACAGATGGTTGGACTCACAGTATGCATATAATCGGTGTAAGTCTTCTTGGAGTTTGTAGCAGTCACTAATTGATCTGATGATTCGATAAAATTTAGTATCATTAGCATACATTGTGACTATGTTTCAGGACACTGCCAATGTCATTTATGTGGACTGAAAAGAGTAAAGATCCAATATGAGACCCTTGAGGCACATTTTAAGAAAGAAATCGTGAGGAATAACCCTTTATAAAGACTGCTTGACTCCTATTACTTATGTAGGATTTGATCCACCTAAGGAGGCTGCCGTGTACACCGGCCCTTGCAAGCTGCTTTATTAGCAGATCGTGATTTATTTTATCGAAAGCTTTGGAAAAGTCGGTGTACACGACATTCACCTGTAGGTTATCATCCATGGCACGCAATAGAAAGTAATTAAAAGTAAACATATTGGTGTCAAAACTACGGCACTTAAAGAAACCGTGTTGTTCCTGGGAAATGTGATTATGAAACGAGTACAACATTTAAACGGTTACTATCTTTTCTAGGATTTTGTCAAAGATACAAAGTTTAAATATAGGTCTGTATTCGTCTATACATTCACGTCTCTTAGTTTTTGGAATGGGAGTTATTAAAGACTCTTTACATAAACTGGGAAATGTCCCAATTTGGACAGAGAAACGAAATATGATTGTAATGGGTGTTGCGAGCTCTTTGGCACATTCGGATATGGGAAGAGGATGGATCTCGTCGGGCCCTACACGTTTATAAATATTTACTTGTTTCTGTTCTTTTATAACATTATCCTGGTAGATGTTCATAGAATGTATGTCTACAGCTGAACTGCCTGAGTTAGAAATTGTATGATCAGAACTTTGACGGGTAGAAGGGACAAAAACTGAATGAAAATAATCATTAAAAGCCTCGCATATCTCACAGCTAGTGGAAATAATTTTACCTTTATATATCATTTTTTCGGGAATGCAACTCGAAGCTTTTTTTGACTTTACGAAAGACCAAAATAACTTTGGACAGGCTTTGATATTATCCTCAGAAATTTCAATGAATTTTTATAACATTCTACCTCCATCCACCTAAACCTTTTCCGAAGACAAGAGAACGTATGTAAGTGTTTGTACGTATTTCCATGCAATCACTAGAAGAATTAAAATACCAGTCAGCATAAGTGACGTTAAAGTCATCCAGTATTCGATAAATATCGTCGGGATTTGAGATTATAAAATCGCTTACTCTGGTATAGAACGATGTCAACTGTGATTCGTGGTTACAACCGTGCGGTAAAGTTGATATAATATGTAAGCGACGCTGAGCCGGCGATCGAGTATTATACTCGTGCGGTGACGTCAGGCAGCCCACACGCGATAATGTTTCAATTAATGGGATAGATAACCCAACCTCTTCTGCCTGCGGCGGCGAGCACTCGTGAGGGAGTTGCGACGGGCATATGTTGCGCCGCACTGCGATTAGTACGCCACCACCCAAGGATATAACGTCACCCTGTCTTACACATCTCTGCAATTGGATAGGTTTCGAGCTCTGGTTCTGTACTCGGATAGCCATCGTAGCCCTACTGTACAAACACTTCAGCACTTCAATATACCAAAAGTCAACTAGGCACCGCTGAAGGGACTATAGGGAATCAAGGGCTTTCTCATACTCCACATACGCCAGGCAAAGTGGCAGATTGTACTCTTCGGTCTTCTGTACAATCTGCTGCAGGGTATGTATGTGGTCTATGGTACTGAAGCTTTTTCGAAAACCAGCTTGTTCTGCAGGCTAGAAGTAATCGAATCTGCGTGCGTAACGATACTTAATGACTCTCGAAAACAGCACGTAGACGCGGCTCAGAAGAGAAATCGTTCTGTAGTTCTTCAAGAGAGCGTTGTCGCCTTTCTTGAAGAACAAGACCACCGCATTTCTGCTCCACGCCTCCAGAGTAGTGCCAACATAGAGGACGGAATTGAAGAGCTTCTGAAGGACATTATGTACCAGTGTTCCACCCGCATTCAGAATCTCCGCTGTAATTCCATCCTCGCCTGGGGTCCCGCTATTTTAAGGTGCTGGAGAGCCATTTTAATGTCGCTCAGACTGACGTCCGGGATATCATCGGAATAGTGTCGGACAAGATTTGCTCTTGGATCGTTACTCACACTTGCGTGCGGCTCCAACGATGATGTATACAGCTGCCCGTAGAATCTCTCAATCTCACTCAAAATCTCAGGTGTCTCAGAAACGAAGCTGCCACACTCAGTCTTCAGCTTTGACAGTTGGCTCTTTCTAACAGACAGATCTCTGGCAAAGACTTTGGAGCCCTGGTTCCGCTCAATCGCTTCTTCAATACGAGCTGTATTGAAGTTGCATAAGTCCCGCCGTACGCATTTGGAGATATCTCTGTTCAGTTGCTTGTATGCTATCAAATCTGCTGACGATTACAGCTTCATCTTCCATCTACAGCCATGAGATTAAGAGTGTGATGGGAAAGTTTTTATGTCCTTCTGCGGGGGATCTTGCAAAACTTATCTCTGACCGCATGGATGAAATCTGGCAGCGATCACGGAATGGTTAGAGGCACACTGAACCTAAACGTTAAGTTGGAAAGGTCTTGTCTAATGAAGTCAACGCTTCGTCCCCTCGTGTTCTAATCCAGAATCCCGAAACCTTTCAGCTCGAGTTGCAAAACCGTTTTCAGTGCCTAGAAGATTGAAATGCAGTAGACGATATGAATGACAAGATTGTGGAAACTGTCCATGGAGTCGGGTGATTAATGACCCTGTTAAATTATAGAGTTGCTTACTTCATTTTATTTCGACTTTTTCAGCAGCCATACCGTATCTGTAGCTCAAAGAGTTTGTGCGGTGTGTGTGTTTGTAGAGGTCTAGTTTTGTCGCCGTTGAGATGTAACGGCGATGACTGAACGTAGAGATGTGTGCTCGTAAAAATACTGAAAGAATAATAAGTTATGGCTCTTTGACATTTTAATTTTGTGATAATAAGTAAAGTTTCCTTTTGATTGATCTACTTGTCATACTCTTAGTCGCTTATTATAACTATTTAGTCACATTGCACGCATTGGTACGTACTTGTAATAACCATCTAATTGTGAGTCATTCAGGAGCGATGAACATCTGATGATGTGGCGGAAGGTCCTTGTTTCGTTAGATACTACGGTTGGTCTACTTGGAACGACTTGATAGTCGTTTTCTCTATAGTATATCGTATCACAAGAAGTGATGAAGATATGGGTAACAGTTTGTTGCTAGCCATTGGGGCATTGTGATCACTGTGTGTAATCGAATATATAACTTAAACCATTTCTCTGTACCCTGGCACACTGTACATAACGACTTTGTGCTGAGCTGGAGTATCGATTATCTGTAACCGTGACTGAGCAAAACCTTGCGGACCGAGTTTGGTATATCTTACGCTCAAATATATTTGATGTCACAGAACGGCTACGACGTGAGGCTGTTCCCTCATCGGATGAAAATGCTACGGCTAAGGATGCAGCGCCACAACTTGCAGAGCAATCTCAGCCTGGTGAATAAGAGTTGAGAAACGTATCGCAAAGGTTAGGGCTCTCATCGGCAGATTGATATGCTTCAGGTCAGGCCACAATAGGCCAAATATTGTGCGCATTGTTGGTTCCTAAGGACCAGGATACCACAGACCCGAGCAAATACCGCCCCATTACGTGTATACCGACCATATAAAAGACACAAACATCCATTTTGAGCGCGATAATCACTCGTCATCTGGACTCAAATCGGGTGATGACGCGCGCTCAAAATGGATGTCGGTGTGGTCGTCGTAGAATCAAGAAACCAATTCTCATTGAGGCGGTAATTCGCAAAGTGGTGAAACGCAACAGTCATAACTTCTCCGCCACCTGGATAGAGTACAGAAAGGCATTCGACTCGGTACCCCGTACATGGCTAAAGAGGGTCCTCGAACTATACATGATTGACTGTACAGTTAGAGACTTCCTCGAGCAGTGTATGAGGCAGTGGAGTACGATCCTTTGTCATCTGGACTGCGAAAAGCCGCGTAAGGATAAGAAAGTGAACTTCCAGGGCAACTGTCTGAGCCCAATCTAGTTCCGCTTCTCTTTGAATCCTCTCAGTACTTTACTGAAGGTCTCCGGGAGGGGATTTCAATTCCGGAAAGGAGATACCAAAAATGATCCACCTTTTCTATACAGATGACCTCAAGTTATTCGTTTCCAGTCGCTCTCATCTTGTGGAATTGCTAAACATCACTTGTGAATTTAGCAATTCTATTGGAATGGAGCTGGGGACGGATAATTGTGTGGTCCTCCATGTTGAAAGGGGAAGGGTTGCTAACACTGAGGGCATAGACTTATCTATGCCCGTCAACTTAAGAACCCTTTCCGAGGCTGAAACATACCGATACACGGGTATGTCACAGAACATCGGTATCGATGAGGCTGGTATGAAATAGTCAGTTGCGACGTATTTTTGCACGCTTGACCAAAGTGCTTAACAGCCTTTTGTCCAGTGCGAATAAGACACAAGCATATAACGGTTGGGTTATGCCTGTACTCATGTGTATCTTTGACATACTTACGTGGACATAAATTGAACTTAACGCCCTAGATAGAAAAGTTCGCACTACTATGACGATTCGAGCATTTCCGATATGTTACAGACAGGACTATTCTTGCGAATAAGCCTGATATTGTGCTGATGGACCGGGCACCGTCAAGGATATTTTTGATCGATATTATCGACGATTGTCGACATTCCGTATGTCGAGAACCTCGTGAAAGCCGAAACAGATAAGCGAACAAAATATCTGGACTTGGCTCACGAGGTGACCGACATGTGGGGTGGACTGTCGACCAAAATTATACCTGTAGTCGTTTCCGCAAACGGGCTAATCCCAGTCAGCCTCTCGGGTCATCAGAGGCGACTGGGACTCCGTGACGGACTGCTCCGGGCTCAAATGCAGAAGGCGGTGCTCTTCGATACTGCCCGCATTGTCCGCCGGTTTCTTTCCATTTCTCCCTAACCCTCGGCCGTTTGGTCTCCCCTGCCGAGGGCTTCTATCTGGTTGGGTTTTTATTTATTTATGTATTTTTGTATTTATTTTATTTCATTGATATTTATTTATATTTATCTTTTCATTTTCATTTATAATAATATATTTATAGAACACAACAAGATGAGAAAACTATATAGATACCCCCTATAATAATAATAATAATCGCTATTTGCAGAGCTGGGGCCATCTCTAACCACCACTTAGTTAAATCTGGCAGATTGTGTTCGGTATATTCTGCTGTTCAAAAAATATTTGATGACGCCGAACTCGAACCTATCATAGGATGAAATGCTACGGCTGAGAATGCGGCGCCACTAATTGCACAGCAACCTGCATTCGTGGATGCCGTCATGGATGTTCTCCTGGAATAGTCTCCCGAGAACTAGAGTAAATGAGGACCATATTGGATGTGATGTCGGAAACGCGCAGTATGCCTTTCAAAAATTGACCGCGACTTCCACCATTATGCAAGCGGAATTGGGCTGTTGCGCGGCCTCTTAACCAAATACTGGTGACCTATTTGGTAGCTAGCTAGGACTCAATTCTTTTTGGCGCCGCACTAGCACTTTATAAGTATTTTTGGTGCCAAACTTTCCACGGCTGGACGCGCTACTAGACAAAGTAGCATACTAGACAAGCGCTTGCAGAAAAAAATTGATAACCGTATCATCGGCAAACTGACGACCTTCAGGTCGGGAAATAATAGACCGAGAATTGTGCGCATCGTTAGAATGGCATTTGCTAAGACAAATATCAGTTTGTCCCAGCCGGATATCACATAGAAACTAACGGAGCGCATAGATGACCTGAAGCATAGTATCGCTGCTTGAGAGAAGCGGATTCGGCGATATACCGAGAGGTTAAGACAGTTCAACCAGAATCATCTCTTCAAGAGTGATCAGAAGAGTCGCATTCTGACGTGACCTGTGATGAGAGCCCAGAAACCACAGTAGGGCCTTTGATGGAAGTTGTGGCAAGCTAGAGTGAGAGTGTTACGCCTATAGACCCCGTCACCATAAAGTTGGAAGACGTGGCTGAGGCGGTCCGTAGGGTCCCGAACTGAAAAAGTCCGGGACTCGACGGGGTGCATCGCTATGGACTCCAGGGGTTCGTAGTGTGTCACGCTATGCTAGCCCAACATTTTCAAGAGGCTCTCGACCATAAGTCGCTTCCGAGCCTCTTCACTACAAGGATCACTCAATTGGTTCCTAAAGATCAGGATACCACAGACCCGAGCAAATAAAATAGAGACTTCATCGAGCAGTGTTTGGAGCGTTGGAGTACGATTATTTGTCATCAGAGCGAGCGGATGCTGGCTGCGGAGAACCACATAAGGATAAGAAGGGGTGTCTTTCAGGGCGATTATCTGAGTTCAATCTAGTACTGAATCTCTCTGAACCCTCTCTGTACCTTACTGGATTGCTCCGGGAGGAAATTTCAGCTACGCAAGGGAGGGGAAAAGTGACCCACCTTTTTATATGAATGATCTCAAGTTGTTCGCCTCCAGTCACTCCCATCTTATGGAAGTGTGCGATCCTCTACGTTGAAAGAGGAAATGTTGCTAACTCTGAGGGCACATACTTGTCTATGCCCATTTACTAAAAAAACCCTTTCTGAGGCTGAAACATACCAATACTTGGGTATGTTATTGAATATCAGTATCGATAAGGCGGGTACAAAACAATCAATATGCGACGTGTTTTATGCACGCTTGACCAAAGTGCTTAACAGCCCTTTGTCCGTTGAGAGTCAGACACACATATATAACGGTTGGGTCATGCCTGTCCTCATGTTTACGTTTGGCATACCCAGGTGAACTCAGACTGAACTTAACGCCTTGAATAGAAAAGTCCGCAATACCATGATATCCCATAGAATGCGTCATCCAATATCGTCGGTAATGAGCGAGTACTTGTCGCGAAAGAATGGTGGGCGTGGCTTTTTGAGCGCATTCACCATGCATAATCGCGAATTGTGCAGCCTCCCTAATTATTTCCTCGCGAGATCAAATGATCCGTTCTATAATGACGTCATTTCTTCTGATAAAGGACTAACCCCTCTATCCTTAGCCAACGAGCAATAGAAGAACCCGGCAGTACATAGCATTTCTGACCGTGAAACCGTATGGAAGGAGAAGAAGCTCCACGGGAGGTTCTACAAGTCTACATAAGCCTTTCGTAGATACAGTCGCCTCCCTCAACTGGCTACGTTCCGGTGACCTCTTCAGGGAAACCGAGGGTTTTGTTTGTGCAATACAGGATCTGGTTATTAAGACCAACAACTATCGGAGATACGATGTGTCATATTGTAACATGAAAATTTTCGTGTACTTCATTTTAGCATATTTATGTTATTACATTCGATGAACGGACATCAGTGCGCCATCTAACGTCATTAGTCCGAAGTAACTAGAAACGTATATTGACGAATCGAGCTAGCTAATTGCATGCAATTGACCTTTAGTGTTAGTTCAAAATCCTACCACGGATCGACGATGGCGCGTAGCCCAAGGGAGGCCTAGTTTTTTTTTTGGAGCGAGCCGTTGTAATGATCGGATACGCACATACATAATTTTTGAATCGAAACGCCGGAACATGAATTTAAAGTGACGAGTACTTGGGCGTACGGCCCCTTAAACACAATGTCTACAGGCAGTTTAATGTGTTGAAACACATCATCCCATAAATTGGATCCTTAGTCCTTACTTTGAGTATGGTCCATTATCAAGTTTAACTATGTGAACGAGGCGAGGCAGCTTCAACTGGTGGCTATATTGGGACTGGGCGGCCTGGAGACCGCGACCGGAGTACACCTGGAGGACATCTGTTACCTCATTGCTTCGCAGGATTGACCATAAACAGTGTAATATTGTGTAATCCATCAGGTTAGTCAAAAACCTCAGTTTCCAAGGTATTTTAAAGTGACAACTTGATATTTAGAGCTATCCGTATGAACTTTAGAAGGAAATAAACTACCTTTTGTCTGTATATGTATCTTTGAATTTTCATTTACTAATCATCCAACCACAGGCGCCCTGGGATACTTTTATTTTGATACTCGAGTCTTTTAACTCTCCGATAACCGTAACCGGTGAGTAACGCCCTAAAAAGTGTTATAAAGTGGCTACTCAACGTTGAACCTTAAGTTGCTGGATGTTAGTAGATGAATTAACCTTAATTGTAACTATTTAAGCTGTTAAAAACCCATTTCATATGAAAACTTAGTGAAATTTAATGTTAACATTTTTTTGATGTAGGTAGATTTAAGTAAGCTTGAGAACAAAGAAAGTTTAACTTGAATGTGATTTATATGTACTTAAATGAATTAAAACTTAACATAATAAAAATATTTGTGCTATTTTAAGTAGATATTTTTAATATCAACCGATTTAAGACTTTTTTGTAACCGTCAGTACATTTTAACAAAATGTCGATCCACAAGTATATAGACTCATTACATAAAGATGAAATCAGATATGAACTCGCCATTATTGGTGTTCCCACAGATGAAAATGTAACTACAACAAACTCGCACGCCGTGGAAGCATGAAGTGTGAACCATTCCAGTCACCCAGTATAGCCTCTGAACTAGAGATCTCCACCCCAAAGGTCGAACTTCTGGAATCCCAGCTGCAGGCGGGTATAGTAGATGATCGCAATTTGACTCTTAAACTGTCTCGTCGTGCAAATTATTTGATGGATAGGCTGGCTCGTATCTCTGAAAGTAGTTCGCATTTGTCAGATCTTCGTAGTCGTTTGATTCGCATTTTGAGTGTCATAAACGGTGAAGATAGCGACACGGATAGTGAATACAAGGAGACCCAGGCACAACCGCCTAACCAGAAAGTGGAAAGTGAAAAAGTGATCTATGTGAAAGATAAACCCTTGAACCTAAATACATTTAACTTAAAATTTGACGGAACCACGTGTGTTCGTGTATTTATTGAACGTCTTGAGGAACTTAAAGAGGCTCGCAACATTACTGAAGCTCGCATACTTTCAGCTTTTTCTGATCTTTTAGAAAACTCTGCTTTATGTTGGTTTAGCAGTAATAACGATAATATCCACTCATATTCACAATTATTGAAATGCTTAAGGGACGACTTTGATATTCCCGATTTAGACTATAAACTATTAAATGAAATAAGGCAACGTACACAGGCCAGACACGAAACGATAGTAGTCTATCTTTTTCATTATGCAGGGAATGTTTTCGCGACTCACCCACCCGTTGTCGAATAGACAACAACTCGAAATCTTGATGCATAACATTAGACCAGAGTACATGAAAGATTTAACTTTATATAATATAACCTCTGTAGACAAACTTAAACTTTATTGTAAACAGTTAGAAATTGCGCGGTCGCGTGCGGAACAATTTAGTGACCCTAACTTGAATAACTTTAAAATTACAGCAAAATTAATAAACAAACGCCGCGATCTCACAGTAAACAAGTCTCTGTGCTGAATGAAGCTGGCTCTTCGAGACAATTGGATAGGAAATGCTTTAGGTGTAGATTAAACAATCATTTCACTAATCAATGCGATTCGAAAGAGTTAGTGTGTTTTAAGTGTGGATTAAAAGGTGTTAAGTGTACAGATTGTAGTAATTGCAATTCAAAAAACTAGTTAACACGGAACTAATGCGTTAAAACGTCCAATAATGAAGAGGTAGTTCTGTTTAAAAAAATACTAGTGATATAAGACCATACTTAAAATTAAAATGTTGAACTTACAAGCTTTTTGCTTATTGGATCGGGTGCAACTTGTAGCATTCTTGGAAATAATGCGCATTTGATCTTTCTAGAACACGGATTTCAACTCAACCGGTTTGACACTGAGCATTACGTAAGAACTACAGATGGTACGAGATTGCATTGCTTAGGGTATATGTCCTTACCTATTGAATTTAACAATAATTTCAGAGTGATTAACTTTTATGTTGTTGCACAAATAACTTCACCTATAATTCTAGGTGTTGATTTTTGGCAGGTGTTTGACTTAGGGAGTGACCTTGTATCCGAAGTACAGTTTGACCGAAAGTCGGAGTCACCAATAAGTAATAGCATAAATTCGGTTTCTCTTAAGAAAGGCCTTGAAGAATACGAGTCTTTATCCATAGAACAAAAACAAATCATGGATAATTTAATCCAACAGTTTGATACAATTAACACAGTTAAAGTAGGTTTGGGACGTACCAATTTAATTCATCACGTCATAGACACAGGGGATAGTAAACCTATTAAGCAAAGGTACTATCCATTATCACCTGTTAAGCAACAAGCACTTGAAAAAGAATTGGATAGAATGCTTAGTTTGGGAGTTGTGTCACCTTCACAGTCAGCTTCAACTCACCTGTAGTAATGGTTCAGAAGCCAAATGGGGACCTAAGGCTTTGTCTAGATTGTAGAAAATTAAATGCAGTTTCCAAACCCGATGCGTATCCTCTCCCGTATATAAGCAGCATATTGGATCAGCTCCGCGACGCGAAATACCTAACGTCAATAGATCTTTCCGCTGCGTATTGGCAAATGCCCTATGATAGCGAGCAATCAGCTGATAAGACCGCGTTCACAGTGCCACGCCGGGAGTTATTTAGATTCAATGTAATGTCCTTTGGCCTTGTTTCCGCGTCAAGCACAATGCAGAGATTAATGGATAGGCTATTTGGTCCCGAATTTAACAACAAAGTATTCTGTTTCCAAGATGACATAATCATAATATCCAGCCCTTTCTCAGAACATGTGCAGCTCTTGCATAAGGTCTACGCAAAACTCAGGGACGCAAACTTGACTATAAACATGGATAAGTCTATCTTTTGCCGTAGAGAACTTAAGTACTTGGGATATTTAGTTGACAAACATGGACTTAGAACTGATCCGGGAAAGGTAGATATTATATTGAATTATCCAACTCCAACTTCCGCTAAAGAGGTTAAAAGGTTTCTAGGCATGGCAGGCTGGTACAGGAGGTTCATTAACAATTTTTCGAAAATTAGTAAACCGTTGAATAAATTAACTAGCAAAAATGTCCGCTTTGAATGGACTACGGAGGCAGATGAGTCATTTAACCACTTAAAAACCGCTTTAGTGTCTGCTCCGATACTTAAATGTCCAAACTTTGAGTTGCCTTTTTCTATCCATTGTGACGCTTCCTCAGTGGCTGTGGGCTGAGTCTTAACCCAGACTTATGACGGGGTAGAACATCCCATAGCATACTGCAGTCGGTCTCTTGCAAAAAATGAAATTAATTTTTCCACATCGGAGAGAGAACTTATGGCCGTGATTTACGCATTATAGCAATTTAGATCTTATGTAGAAGGTACAAAGTGTAAAATAATAACCGACCACGCCTCGTTATTATGGTTTTATAAATTAAATAACCCATCAGATCGCTTAGCCAGGTGGAGCATGCGATTGAGTCAATTTGATTTCGAAATAGAACACAGAAAAGGTAAATTAAATGTTATTCCAGACGCACTAAGTAGGATTCAGGTTGATGCAATCGCTACGTCGGCAACCAGTGATGCATGGTATAGACATGTATACGAAGATTGTCAGGCCAACCCTCGCAAATATCCCCACTTCATGGCAAAAGACGATAGACTGCTTAGGTACTCTAAAAATAAATATGAGTTAACGAATGAGTTTAATTGTAAGTTAGTGGTACCCGAGGAAGACAGGTTAGGTATTTTAAAGAAATGTCATGATGAACTAGTTAGTGCTCATTTGGGTGTCTTTAAAACCCACAGGCGTCTTAGTCTTAATTATTACTGGCCCAGCATGTACCGAGATGTGAAAGAATATATTAAAAAATGCGAGATATGTAAACAATATAAACCCGTCAACACGGCTAGACCTGGTTTAATGGGAAACCCGAAGGAGGTTAACAAACCCTGTCGCTAAGTTCATAGAAGAGAAAGTGTTCCTAGTACATGGCGTATGTAAGACTATCTATATTGACAATGGCCTACAGTTTGTGTCTAATCAGTTTAGGCAACTGTTACATAAATATAACGTACCGAATATCTATTATAACCCGCGTTATCACCCACAGGTAAATCAAGCCGAAAGAGCGATTAGGAACGTAGTTAACGGTATATCATGTTATGTAGGTACCGAGCATAAACGATGGGACGAGAACATCCCACAGTTGCAATGCGCACTTAATTCAGCCGTGAATGATACCACTAAGTTTACTCCGTATTTTCTTGTGCACGGACGGGAATTCATAATAGATGGAATGTTACACAGCTTAGATAGCACTCAGCCAGTTCAAAGATCTCAAGTAACTCTCGGTGAACCACAAGCATACAGTAAAAAATTAGCGGAATTAGACACCATATTTAAAAAGGTACAAAAGCATATTTAAAATGCTCATTCTAGAAATGAAAAGTACTATAACTTAAGAAAACGACTTGTTGAGTTAAAAGTAGGTCAGATTGTATATAAACGTACCCATTACCTATCTAATGCCTCAAAGAGATTTACGGCTAAACTAGCACCAAAATTTCAAAAATGTGTCATAACAGCGAAATTATCATCTTTAGTGTATACCTTAGCCAGCATGGAAGGTAAGACACTAGGTAATTTTCACATAAAAGACATCCTTAAACAAGATGACTAATAGTTTTGTAGAATGTGAGTGAAGAATATGATTGAGTGAAAGAATATAAGAATAATAAACATTTTCAAAATTTATTTCCACCGGTGAACTTTTTGAGATAAATAAGCTGTGATTGTATTGATGAACGAGCGATACATAACTAGTAGGTTACCTTATGTTGTGAACATCGGCGCGAGTTAGATAAGAACTTGTTCTTTATGCCCGCACTCTGGACATTTTATAAGAAAATGCCTAACAGGCAGTGCGTAGCCTTACTTAAGCCGTTTCTTTTAACTTAATATGATTAAACGTTAATTCACTTAACTTAATGCGGGATAGATATTTAACTTAACTTAATACTTAATATGATTTCCAAATCACTTAACTACTCAACTTAATAAACAAGAACACGTTCGTTTTTCGACTACTTAGAGAAAAGGCAAGTCGAAACGTAAACATCGTGAGTAAGCTTAGTGCACTGTAGGTATTCGTTTCTGTCCCGTGATGTTACGAGTACGTCACGCGCCGCATGAATGGTAATAGACTATTCGCGCGTAGGATTCGGGAACGTAATTATTCATAGGTAGTAAAAAAAGATGTATTTTACTAGCAAAAAAAACATGTAGGAATAAATGTAAATAAAGTTGCATGCCATTAGATTAATATAGGTATAACAATTTAACAATTAGTGTAGTATTTTCTAAATTACATCACAAGTAGGTAAATTTGTGGTAGTGTTTTTTTTTGGTGTCAACAACACAAGTAGGTAATTACATTTTGAGATTAAATTGTTTAGTGGAATATAATGTTACTAGGTATACAGATACAGAAATGAAAATTAGGTAATAAGTAGAGTAATAATGAGCCTTGTGTAAGATTAAACGTCGTAATTAAGTGATTAAGTGATGGCTTGGTACTTGTTAGTTGTTGGTGCATGGGTGACTTGGAATTTACTATCCGTGCGAATATTTTTAGTCAGATTGGATTAGAGACACATTACAACTTCTTCACTGTCTTTGGTATTCAGGCGTTGTTCTGCAGGTGGCACGAGATGTCTTCGGAAAAAGTATCTTCATTACGAAGAACTTTTTAACCCAAGCAAAGGGGATGTGTAACACGAAAATTTTCGTGTACTTCATTTTAGCATATTTATGTTATTACATTCGATGAACGGACATCAGTGCGCCATCTAACGTCATTAGTCCGAAGTAACTAGAAACGTATATTGACGAATCGAGCTAGCTAATTGCATGCAATTGACCTTTCGTGTTAGTTCGAAATCCTACCACGGATCGACGATGGCGCGTAGCCCAAGGGAGGCCTACTTTTTTTTTTTTTTTGGAGCGAGCCGTTGTAATGATCGGACACGCACATATATCATTTTTGAATCGAAACGCCGGAACATGAATTTAAAGTGACGAGTACTTGGGCGTACGGCCCCTTAAACACAATGTCTACAGGCAGTTTAATGTGTTGAAACACATCATCCCATAAATTGGATCCTTAGTCCTTACTTTGAGTATGGTCCATTATCAAGTTTAACTATGTGAACGAGGCGAGGCAGCTTCAACTGGTGGCTATATTGGGACTGGGCGGCCTGGAGACCGCGACCGGAGTACACCTGGAGGACATCTGTTACCTCACTGCTTCGCGGGATTGACCATAAACAGTGTAATATTGTGTAATCCACCAGGTTAGTCAAAAACCTCAGTTCCCAGGGTATTTTAAAGTGACAACTTGATATTTGGAGCTATCCGTATGAAATTTAGAAGGAAATAAACTACCTTTTGTCTGCATATGTACCTTTGAATTTTCATTTACTAATCATCCAACCACAGGCGCCCTGGGATACTTTTATTTTGATACTCGAGTCTTTTAACTCTCCGATGACCGTAGCCGGTTAGTAACGCCCTAAAAAGTGTTATAATATGTGGTCATACAGTAATTCACTTAGGCATGTCATCTCTGGTTGTTCGGCGCTTTCTAACTCTTGAGTACTTGCACTGGCACAAGCTAGTAGCCAGGATTCTACACACGGAGCTCGCTCTGAAATACGGATACGGAAACTGCCTTATATCTTTAACTGCCTTACAGACAGGACTTTCTTGCGAATAAGTCTGATATTGTGCTGGTGGACCAGGCACAGTCACGGCTAGTTTTGGTCGACATTACCATTCCTTATGACGAAAACCTGGTGAAAGTCAAATTAGATAAGAAAACAAAATATCTGGACTTGGCTGACAAGGCGACCGACATTTGGGCCGGTCTACCGACTGAAATTATTCCTGTAGTCGTCTCTGCTAATGGGCTAATCCTGGTCAGCCTCTTGGGTTGTCTGAGGTGACTGGGATTCCGTGATGGACCGCTACGGGCAAAAATGCAGAAGGCGGTGCTCCTCGATACGGCCTGCATCGTCCGCCGGTTTTTTTCCTTTCCCCCTAACGCTCGACCATTTGGACTCCCCTGCCGAGGGTCTCCATCTGGTTGGGCTTATATATATATATAAATGTGTGTGTGTGTGTGTGTATGTGTGTGTGTATGTTTGTGTGTGTGTGTATGTGTGTTGGTATATTCAATACATATTTATCATCTCCTTTATATATAAAGAGGCAGTGCCGGATTAATCACGTAGCAAGAATGGTAATTGCTACGGGCCCCGCGTGCCCAAGTAGATATATATCTCTTGGCTCTTTGGATCATTTACTGATCCGAAGAACAGTGGCCATCACTTGCTCATTGCAGGCATGATCTGAGACTGATCTGATCTGGACATCGCGATGTGTGGCACTATAAGTTAACGGATTACGATGGTATGTGGGCTTTTTTGCATCCTAACCATGAAGGGCGGATTATGTTCTCGCTAGATGATACTGAAAAAAAGTTGCTGAGTCTGTCTCCGATGTTGTGCTTAGGGGATGGAACTTTTTATCCGTAGTCCCAGTATTAGTGTGGACGCTCTTGCACAATTGCGTCGTAGCAAAATCAAATCAGGAGTCTTACAAGGCCTTAACTCCTCTTACAAGGCCTGACTAGCGCACTTAAAACGAAGTACAACTCTGCCTCCAGATCCTTCAAAAAAGTCATCCCTAGGGCAAAGTCAGGCCACATTGAGGGAATTGCCGAGAAACTGGTTAGCTTTCCTTCGAGAACACGCCGCAACTGAATAAGCCGATCTTATGGACCTCTTTTTGCTTCCAATTTGACTCCAATTTCAAGAAGCTAAACAATATAAAAACTGCAGTCATTCTGTCATGGACTGACAGGGTATTTCAGAAAGTTTATAAAAAAACTATGGCGGCGCTGTCGTCGCGCCCCAAACGAAACACACCGAAGCCTAAATCACGCTATCAAAATTCCGACTCATAAACAGTATACATAGAACATCTCCGAATTATCACATGGAGTGTTGGCAGAACACCTTGCCCGGTGGGAGATCTCCCTTTTTCGTTCCACGGCCACAGTGGTGACCACCCAACGTGATCTGAACACACAACCAACAACCTTCGGAAACTTCAAGCTTCATCATCATCTTAGAATACCCCACTCATTCGCTCCCGAGCAGATATCGTCTGCAGTCTTCATATCCTGCAAGCCAGCTAGCTTCACAAGGTTCATCGCAGCACTGGAATAATAATGCTTCCTGTTCCTTCAATCTACTCTCTGCGCTATACAGTGTTCGGCACGGCTCTGAGTCTTACTGCTCGCCTCTGCTTCACGGCACTCTCGCAGATTACTTGCCTTCTTCTCGACTCACCGCAGACTACAAGGCAATCTCCTGGCACTTGCACATTCGTCGATAACGAGATTGCACTATCGACCTCCGGTCTGAGCAGGGGGGCAATGTGGCGGCGCTGTCGTCGCGCCGCAAGCGAAACGCACCGAAACCTAAATCACGCTGTCAAAATTCCGAATCATAAACAGTATATATAGAACATCTCCGAACTATCACGCGGAGTGTTGGCCGCTCCCCGGGCAGAACACCTTGCTCGGCGGGAGATCTCTCCTTTTCTGTTTATAAAAAAATTTGCTGATTTGTTGAAAAAGATGCTTTATTCAATTTTGATGAAAGGTGTGATAAAGCTTTTATAGAATTGAAACAAATATTGTGTAACTCACCAATTCTCTGAATATTCAATTCAAATTTAGAGACAGAATTACAAGCCAACGCACCGAGTAGATATCCTACCTGTATGATACTGAAACCACAGCTAGTTTAAATAAAACACAGAATGAAGATGACTATGTGAGACTGATTAAGAAAATTTTAGTAACAGAAAATTACGTGAATTATATCATACAGAATACTATGTAGATAAAGAGAAAGACGGAAGTAAATTAATTTTTGTGCCTAAGAAAATGAAGTATGAGATGATCAGGAAAAATCACAAAAAGGATATTTTGGAATCTTAAAAACTGAAGAACTGATTAAGAGGAAATATTTCATTAAAAAGTGGACAGTTTGTTTTTGTAAGGAGAATGGGCCCACTACAAATTTTAAGGATTCTCAATGAAATGCATGTCGATTTATTCCTTATAATCTATAGATTACAATAATATTATTAGTTTTACTGCATCTAAACGGAGTCCTGAGAAATTAACAAATAAAAAATGTGAATCTAACAATAACCTAAAAACAAATTGAAAGCGATTTTCTAGTAGTATTCGAGCATAAAACAAAGTTGTAGGTATATTCAGCATTTATAGATACTTTAAAATCTATGTACCTTTCACTAGTTCCGGCAAAACATATTGCCTGTCTGTGCACAAATGTCATAAGGATCATATTTTTGACATGTAGTGATTGATTGTGAGTATAAATTCCAAATACCAAGGTGGCTAAGTGATAATATGCCTATTTATATTTATAATATTACCAACACACTAGGTACAGAAAGAGAAACCTTTTATTCAATTTAGATTATAAATATTACTTATTGAAACTCACTTTCTTAATTTATTACTGGTTCGGAAAAAACCTCTTTCCTGAAGAGAACCAGCAAAATACCCAGTGGGCACTTTTTTTTAAATAACAGCTTACAATCATGTATGTTATAATTAACAACACAGAACAAATTAGAAATAACTTGGTAGCGATCACCTTACCCAGGGGTTGTTATCATCCGTAAATTCCTTTATATTATAGAAACTTAGTTTAGTAAAGTTTTTTAACTTTGATGATTGACTGAGATAGACAGACAGGAGCGGTGTCAAAACTTTGTTTTAATATGTTTAAGTACTTATACATCATAATAAAATTAACACGCGTATCCATGTTATTACATAATGATAAATAGTGAGGAAGTAAGATGTTTTAAACTGTTTGTGAAAGGATTACAAAAACACAGGCATAATTATAATGTATTTTTTACTAGCGATGCGCCTCAGTTTTACACTGGTGATTTATGGATTTCGACAACAGTGCCATCTACCGGTTATGTAAGTATTATTAATTCAAATGTAAATATAAACCATCTAAGGATCCATTCAAACACACAAACATTTTCATTAAAATTGGTTGGATAGTTTTATGTTTTGTTTATAATGGACATAGGTAGAAACATTTTTGTGTTAGATATATTCTTGAAGGTTTTTTGAAAATAAATTGATGGTAACGTGCCCATTAATGATTTTGTAATTCGATCAAAAAGGCATTTTCAATGATAAGAGATATGATAATATCTTACACTTTTTGTCTCTGCAAGTTTCCAGCCTGCAAGGCATACAGATTTGTTCTAAGCGATCCACCTGAAAAGAAGTTAATGACTATTGTAAAGGTGTCTTAAATAAATAATAATTTTTATCAATATATTATTTTTTTCTATATTATATAGGAGTCAAAAGGACATTGTTAATAATAAGAGATATGAGATAAAACTATGCCTGCAATCTAAATAAATTATATTTACACATTTCTGTCAGCATTTTCTTATCTTCTTATCTGCCTGTTCATATGTATGTTAAATAAAAAAGAAATTAACATAAATTATACAGCATTAATCAGCTCCAGCTTATGAAATACAGAAGTAGTAATTATTGATTAACATCAACGATATTCGACTATGTAAAATTTGTCTCATATTTTATTTTCACTGGTTTCATGTACATAGGAGAAAAGATATTATTGTTATATTAAGTACATCTGATTCTAGACGACAAAATTATATTCCTTTCTGCAGAGTGAAAACACAACTGTCTAAGTATAACATATAATATAAACATTACCCTTTATGCAAACTATTGTTGGGCGCCTAATTTGATGTCTGGTACCCGGCACTAGCGCCATATAGTGTTGGGGAACAGAGCGAGGAGAGCTTTCCAGAAAATGCCATGACTGAACTTTCAACCAACAGCGCCATCTAGTATCGAATAGAAGAACTAAGCTTTCTGGAAAGCTCCACACTCGAACTTTCTGCACCTGGTCGATCTGCGGCCGGTATTTGCTGGAATATTCTGTATGTATCGGTGAAAAAGGCGTATATAAAGGCCTTGAAGCCCGCCACCGGGGTAGTATTGAATTGGCGATACGAGCGAATTTTTCGGAGTGAAAGTGAAAAAATTTTTTAAGTGTGAATAATTATTAGTGTGGTTTAAGTTTTAATTGGTGCTCAGTAATTAAAGTGTCAATTTTGGTAATTCAATTGGCAGTTTTTACTGTCACGAACCCTAAGCTCGTAACACTATTATTATTCAAACTTTGTATTTGCTTATAGTACAAATAATTACTATATTTTTACATATAAATATATTTACCATTTATATTGCCTATCTACTATGACTGGTATAAATCCAGGCTTAACAAATAAGTTATTTAGTATAAAGCAACTTGCTGAATACATAAGGTTCCTATTTGTACACAAATGCAGTTAAATGAATTGCTCTTAAAAACCGATGAAGTTGTATCAAATAGAGAAGCTTTCGTACCCATCTAATGTTCTTTTAACATTGTAATACCTTCTTTTGTGTATTTATTTTATTTTTTATTTAATTTAGATTTTACTAATAACATAAACTAAATACTTTGTCACTTTTAAAAACTATCTAAGACCTGTTTCTTATTTGTATTTATTTGAGGTAATTCAACAAACTTAATAATAGATTTTCACAAATTCTAGGTGTAAATGAATAAACTCTTATATTAATTAACCTCAGCTCCTCAGTTATATTTACGAATATTACCAAAAAAAAAAGAGAAATACATATGTAATGTATAAATTAACATTTGGCTAACCTTCATGATAACTGATTATATCCATATTCTCTTAAACATTAGGTAGTCTTGTAACGCTTGTAAATAAAAAACAAACATGTATTAATTGTGCGACCATACAAAAATTTCTAACCAATAACCACAGACTTTATTTTGTTCTTACTTGCTTCTTACCATAATGATGCGACTCGAACCATGTTTTATTTCACTCGAGTGAATTGAGTGAATTTGTTAACTCGATAATCGAGGGAAAATAAATTTTATTGAGTTACCGAGTCAACTCAGCGCATCGTATAGATTCGGAGGGCGCTAGATAGATATTATTTCACTAATTTTTTTACAGGTTGCATCCAAATTGAAACTTGCATGTAGCATGTTGTAAACAAATGTGAACTTAGTTTGATTTATAATATCGTGGTTGTACTATCATTACTGAACATACAAGGTGATTGACATATACTTGGTTGTTTAAAGTATGTATGATAACAATGAAACAACGAAACAAAAACCGTCAGTATGACTTTATTTTGAAAAAAAAGAATATCGTGAAGAAAATGGTTTGTAAGATATGTAAAAAGCAGCTTATAGATTTCCAAACTCTACAAACATGAAAAAAACATGTAATACTACAAATAAATAAATATTTAATTTCATATTGCCACATATTACTTATTTAATAAAGGTACACATTTAAAAATGTTTTAGCTAAAGTAATCGCTACTCTCAAATCTAGTGATAAACTTTTACTCGATGCAAGGTCTCTAAATAGTCCATTTACTCGAAAATTAGTATACAACTAGAATGACACAATATTCTACACGAATCGCATCTTTAACTTACGGACAATGTATTAACTGTCTACAATTTAGTGATGAAATCGACTTACTAATTCGAGCAATTTATTGATATATTATGTAATATTATTATAAATTGATATTACTTAATATGTTTATAATGTAATTTCAATTTATGTTATACATAATTGATTAAGTATACTTTGTGATAGTCATATTATTAATAACATTAAGACTTACGTTACAACGTTAGAGTGATATTATTTTATGAAGATTGTCGATACGCAAACCAAAAATATATAACTACCTATTAAATTTAGCAATAATAATTGTGTTGGAAGGAAGAACAATTATAAAAATAATTTGTGACGAATTGACACAGCTTCGTTCAGCTAATTTGAATTGTGTAAATCTAATTCAAAATCGAGTTACCTGAATGTCAGTTCGAGTTAACTCGAGTCGATTTTTTTTCCGAATTGGCACGTCTCTAAGACAATTATTTTTAAATATCATATTACCAGAACTAATAATCTGAACACGAATATCAAAACACCTCTTTTTTTTACATTTCTTGATTCCGTTTAGGTTTTCAAAAAATCTTTATGCTATATATAATAATAAATTGGTATCTTTTTTTGTATGTGATACTATTGTGGGTCGATAAAATTTCTAGTGGGCCCAAAAATGATTGTCTCCTTTAACGGAAAAAATAAAAAATCATAAGTAATTGTATTGAATGCATTGCCATATCGCACAAAAGAGGTAAAAAAGAAGAATTCCTATACCCGATAGACAAAGGTAATGTCCCACTATTGACATACCATGTCGATTATCTAGGATCAATGACTTCGACTCACAGGAGTTACAAATACATCCTTACCTTTGTGGATGCTTATACAAAATTTACATGGATTTATTCTGTTAAGACTTTAACCACGGAAGATACTTTTGAGAAACTAAGACTACAACAACAAACCTTTGGAGCACCTAAAAGAATTATTACTGATTGAAACTCTGCTTTTACTTCAAGGGACTTCCAAGAGTATTGTAAGAGTGAAAATATAACGTACTATACAATTACAACCGGACAACCCAGAGGAAACGGCCAAGTAGAGCGCATATATCAGATTATCATCGCCGTGTTGAGCAAACTAAATGCTGATAACCCGACTAAATGGTATCGCCCTGTGTCCAAGGTACAATGGTGTCTGAATGGAACATACCAAAGAAGTATAAGAATGACACAATTTGAACTGCTTTTTGGCTAAAATGAGGGATAAAGACGATGAACTTAAGAAATTATTATAAGAAGAAATATACAGAATTTTAACGAGAAAAGAGAAGAACTCAGAAAGAAAGCCAAAAAATCTATACAGAAAGTACAAGAAGAGAACACAAAAGACTATTATAAAAACCGTGGGGTGACAATATCCTTTAATATTGGAGATTTGTTAGCCATAAAAAAGACACAGTTCTCACAAGTGAGTAAATTATATTCTAAATACTTGGGACCCTATGAAGTTGTTAAATGCATTACGAACGACCGTTACGTTGTAAAGCAGATTGGTATCTGCGCAGGCCCGATTAATACAACCACCTCAGCTGATCTCATGAAGCCGTGGATTTCGCCGGAAGACGATTCATCTGGGGTTGATGAATGATCAGAACGGCCGTGTGGGATAATTTAGCAGTGAGTCGTTTTTTTTATTGTTTGTTATAGAATAATATCCTCCTTAGTTTATTGAACTGAAAATAAAATTATAACATGTCAACACAGAACACTATTACTGTTTTTGTAATTTAAAGAAAATAAAAGAAGCAGTATTAAAGTGAGTGTTTCGTCTCAAGTTCTTGAAATATCACCACATGTATTCCATAACACTGTGTGTTAACAGTGTGTTCTTTAACTTTATTAATTAATTTATTATATTATCTCAAAAGTTAATGTAACGTTGTTTTCGTTTACTTATCTGAATATATTTATATATTTAAAGCTTATTGCTAAAACTTTAAGATTACATCAATTATTAATTGACGACACTAAATTACACTTTTTTAGCCCGTAGTCAATGGACCTATCCGAAAAAAATTAAAACAACCTACCTGCAAACAAACATTAAAGAATATATAATAATAAGAATATATATGGCAGGCAGAGAATGTTTTTAGCATTAAGTCCACCTTTTGATCCTGTACTAATGTAAGGTTCAATAAAGTTTAACCCTTCAAGCGCCATAAAAATCCCATGCACTCGCATACAATTGAACCTTGCCTCTAAGTGATTACCAAGCTTCGTAACACATGTCAGAACCAAGTGTGTTGGGTTCTCCCCACTCTCCTCTGGAATGCCACTTAATTCGACATCGTTTGCAAGCAACTCCTGGTCCCTATGGTTTAATCCGGGTTGCTGATTGACGGTCGTCTTGCGTTTCATGATTTCACTTTTGAATTCCTGAGAGTCATATTGCTCTTGTAATTTCAGGATAGTTTGGACTGTGTTCTCCAACTTATCTAAACGAGCATCGCAGATACATACACATAGTTTTCCTAATGTAGTTGTTATCACTACTCTATCTATCTTAAACAAATAAAGAAAGTTTTAAGTAAAAATTTTCCTTTAATATGACACTTAAATTTTTCATTATTTCAATATTTTATGGCTAAAACAAGAACTTAATACTCGTAGCATTTCCTTTATCCTACTTTACTACCGCATATAATTAAGACATGTACAAGTAATTTCAACATTATTTTACAAAAATTAGGAAAAACATTAATTTTTATCTGATAATTTGCTATTATATTTTAAAACGCGCTTCGAAATCAGCTACTAAATGAGTGTAAACACCCCTACAAGTCGCCTAATCGAATCCTGCGGGACTCTTGGGAGTATATAAGAGGTTCTCGTCCTCTCTTTCTAACAATTAAGCTATTTATCTTTCCTGATATACACACTTTTCTACTCTAGCATTAAACTGTCTCTTTTTAATGGAGTGGAACGCCCTATCATATTACGATAGCAAAATGCTTTTTAATCATAATTATTTTCAACTTTCTTAATTCTTGTTACGCAATCGATTATTACGTAACACATGAATTTAAATTAAGTACAACACATTTATATCTTATCTTTTACAATCATTCATTATCTTTGCAACATTGAGACACTGTCTTGTAATTCAAAAAATAGCCTTTCATAAGTCATATAATAAAAAATAAAAGACTCAAAAGTGGATTTATCTTGCGACGCTAACAGTTACAACATATCTTTAATTAAGTTATGCAAATTTTTAATAGGTTTTGAAATTGACGATTCTCAAAAATAACATTTAATTATTAATTATATTATTATTTATCTATATATTATTTTTGACCAAATCATGTGACTAATGGTTTTTCGAATACATGGGAAATATTTGACATTGTTTAAAAATATTTGCATGCTATGTAAAATAAGCAAAACATTTTTACTTTACTTTACGCAAATAAAGATTATTATTGTTATCTTTATTTATAATGTCTAATGTATTATTATAATGTTCTTTAAACCGAATGTCAGTCACGGCGTCCAGCCTCAACAGAGACTAACCATCGGCATTTATAATGCCCAAGTGTATGCGCAAGCACAGGTGTACTCTCTATTCCCTTATTCTCATAGTCCAATGGGACGGTAAACTGACCCCACTGGAGAGAGATCAGGCAGACTTTACGTACTTTCTGAGGCACTGGGGTGAGACACCGCCAACTTATTGAATTCGGGCAGCTACTTATAATTTCTTGACGGAAGAACTCAACAAACAGAATTATTTGACCCGACCAGGGATTTGAACCCGGGACCTCATGATCAGCAGTCACGCTACTGTAACCAGTAGACCAACGAGGCAGCCTTCATTTTTTCTTTAATTCACTTGAGCCTTTTTTGTTTTGTTTTCCCGTCACATCTTCTCTTTTGCCGGCTCAAGTGAACCTCCCCCTGACACTGGTTAAGTGATAGATTAAGAACAGCGAGTGCATCGTCCAAGGCTGTCGCTTGCCACGTCATCCATCTTGTTTTGGGGTATCAGGAAACCGTACATACAGTCCACCTAGTAATGTCTTGCGTAATAGGGTCAAGGCTCGACCTGGGAATCGAACACAAAAACTCCTAGGCCCGTGGCCCCACCACTTTCTAGTTCCTTGGAGCTGGATTCGAGGGGACGGCCTATCGCTCAACCATTTTCTGGTCCATTCGAGCGGATTTGGAACTGACGCCCTGTGGCCTTATCGAGTCGAATTGCTGAACCAATTTCTTGGACAATGCACTCTAGTTTGTTAACATTGGATAGATTTAACTTCGCTTAGCATTACCAACGGTACGCCGTATTGTTGAATTTAAAATTGAAAATAACTGAAATTTATTTGTAGCTTTATTCGCATATGTAAATAAACGCTTATTTATTTAATTGACTCGCTGTAGTTTTCTGTTTACCTAATCCCGCTATTCGTAGTATTTATGCAAGTGACGCATTCTAAATTCATCCCGGTTGCATAATACAAGTAGAAGTTGCTTGTTACTACGGAAGAACTCTACGCATACCCACGTTGCGTGGAACAAGTTATCTCACCTTTAGCAAATTACCTTCGCGCAAGAAAAAATAATCGTGACAAAATGTTTAATTTAACGTCGTTTAGTGATACGGCACTAATAAATATTAACGTATTGTGAAACTTTCGTCTTCCAACGACGTACGATATTGTTCGTGATAATTTAATACTAATTAGAGTGATAAAAGATGTCAGTAAGTGAAAATGAAATTAAAGTTAAAACTCTTTACGCCAAGAGGGACGTACTTTTTTCACGTATACAATATACATAAGCGATCACTTAAAAAAATATTAACGTAGATTCAGTGCGGGAAACTTTTTTATGTGAAATTGAAACAGTGGACTCCTTGAGATCGGATTACAAGAATATACTAGACAAAATTAATAATTTAGAACTGCAAATCGACCTTAAGTATACAGTGAATTACCAATTACTTCTATCGTTTGAAGACATGTTGTGTCGCATAAATAGAATGGCAAAGCTCTTACAGTCCCCAGCCCAGAGCGAAGCAAAACCAGAAATTCAGGTACGTCCACGTAAATTAGATTTCCCCCTATAGATATCCTGGTATTTAATGGGGGTATTAAAACTTGGGCATTGTTTATTAATAGCTTTCAAAACACTATACTATTATTTAGTTTTTAGTATTATTTAGTTAGTAAGTTGAGTGGTAGGGCACAGTCCATTTATTCGGTTTCACACCAACAGCAGACAATTATTCGTAAATTTTTGAAACGCTTAAAAATAAATACGAAGATAAGCGAATGTTAGCCTCTTCATATTGTGACGGCCCAATATTATTATTAATAATTAAATTCAATATAAAGGGGCGTCAAAAAAAAGTTTTAAAAGATATATATTAAGCAATTAAGTTAAATTAATAAACATAAAGTTAATATATTTCAGACATTAGCCGAATAACATAGTAAATTAAAGGCAAAATTATTGTTTTTCGTAATAAATAAATTTATTTAAAAACTTGAAAAAATATTTAAAATAAGATAAATAATAGAAATACAAGTCAAAAATATTATAAAATAAAGTTAAATAACGTTTATAAGATAATTAGAAAATTTGTTAAAAATTGTTTAAGTCATGGGATGTGTTCATGTGTAAAAGAAAATTTTCCTAAGTTGTGGAAAGAGTTCACGTATAAAAGGAAATTTTCCTAAGTTATTGAAGGTGTTCATGAATGATGTTCATGAATGTTCAGATGTCTTGTATGGAGGAGCTGCCGGAGATACATACCTGCAGTTGTACATATAAATGGGGTGGTCGGGAGCCCGACTACCTGAAGTACTGTAGCACAATGACTAGTCCTATATTAGGGACTTATGATACTAAACTCAATGATACAAAAGCAATATTAAAGAAGGTCTCCATGATGAATTTGCATTACAATAGTAGGGTCGTGGGTTCGAATCCTATATATTAATGACTTATGAAAGTAAGGTCTATGATCCAAAAGCAATACTATAGAAGGTCTCTATGATTAATATGCATTACAATAGTAGGGTCGTGGGTTCGAATCCTATATATACATGACTTATGAAAGTAAGGTCTATGATACAAAAGCAATATTATAGGAGGTCTCCTTGATGCATAAGCATTGTATGGGGTGGTCGAGTGATTGACTGCTCCTAGTACTGTAGCAAAATGACTAGTCCTTATTAGGGACTTGAAAAGGAATATTATGGTGGCGTGTGTGCTGCTTCACGAGCAATTGGTCCGAGGTAAACTTGGACTCGCTAACCGATGTGTCCTAGACATATCATCTTAGTGCCGGTGGTAAGCGGGTTTGTTGTAGCAATACGGCTTTCCCGTGGACATCGCACACCCATACCGTTTGTGGGCGACGTCGTTGCGCATAGCGATGTGTCGTCTGTCTTTCGGATTGGGATGATGAGTGTGTTTGGTAGCACTTTTAAGTGTAGCAGGCATACTCAACTTCATGTCTTAGTGCATTAGTGCTATGATACGTGGAGTTTTTGTTCATTGGCGTCTTAGTAGCGTGCTACTATGATACGTTGGTGATATTTTTTATATAACAACAATACCAACTTTGTTACCAAAGTCGATAGGGATCATGTGGGTGTGTTGTGAGGGGGCGCCACCCGTATGATAGTTGCATTGATGCTTACTGCTACTTGCGGTATTGCGTCTTGTGATGGATCTGCGGGTGTGCTGCGCCTGATTCGACGCATTCTTGTGGTTCTGGTCGATGGAGGTATACAATTAACATCTTAGTGCCGGTGGTAAGCGGGTTTGTTGTAGTAATACGGCTTTCCCGTGGACAACGCACACCCATACCGTTTGTGGGTGACGTCGTTGCGCATAGCGATGTGTCGTCTATCTTTCGGATTGGGATGATGAGTGTGTTTGGTAGCACTTTTAAGTGTAGCAGGCATACTCAACTTCATGTCTTAGTGCATTAGCGCTATGATACGTGGAGTTTTGTTCATTGGCGTCTTAGTAGCGTGCTACTATGATACGTTGGTGATATTTTATATAACAACAATAAAAACTTTGTTGCCAAAATCGATAGGAGTCATGTGGGTGTGTTGTGAGGGGGCGCCATCCGTATGATAGTTGCATTGATGCTTACTGCTACTTGCGGTATTGCGTCTTGTGATGGATCTGCGGGTGTGCTGCGCCTGATTAGACGCTCTCTTGTGGTTCTGGTCGATGTAGGTATGCGGGTGGTGATGTCTGCTGGGATGTATGGGGGACCTTGGGATGGTGTAAGCCGACGATAGTCGTATTGATGCTTGTTGCGTTCTGCAGCATTGCGTCTCTGCGATGGTTGTTTGGTGGGACGCTATTCTCAATGGCGCTCTCTGCGTCTTGGATTGACTCAAACCTGAGTAGCTTTGCCCAAGTCGGGTCCTTTCATTACGGGGCTGCAGACTGTCTGCCCTCCACGATGTTTTATATAACAACATAATATTATATCTCTGTAACTTTCCCACCTTTGAATGATTGAAGGCAACTTGTCGGTGGGTGAGACAAACATGATCGAAAATGCATTTACTCAACGTCAGTGACACAAACCCTTTCTGATGGCGAATTATTACTCTTATCTTATAACTGCCTTTTGGCTATATCTGCCATTGTATTGGTTGGTGGAGCTTATGTGTCGACCTCATGCGAGTGGTAGCTGGCGGGAGGATCTGAGGAGACTCTCAAGGCTGCGGCCGAAAGCCGCACAACGTGGGACCCCATTCCCTTTAGGTGAGCGGTAGACTCATGACACGCTCTGCGGCTAGTAGCCGTGCTGATCATGCAACTGGTGGTGATGCCATACACTTACATCACGTCTGCAGGAGCGGCGGTCTGGCAGGTGGTGGCGCTCACGGAGGGTTTACGGCCAGTGTGCCTATTTGCCTAAACCGTGTGACGTACATTCACTGTGGCTGGATTCGTTCGTATTCTGTATGGCGTTTACACGCATTGACATGCGCGACTTCGGTCGATGTTTGTGCTTACGCACTTACAAGGGGCCAAGCCTCTTTTACTGGTTCGCCAGTTATTTTGCTGTGGACTACGGTCCAGTTTCCGAATTAGCGTTCCCTTCGGGGGGAGTGCATCAAAATGGTTGGCGCTCACCGTGCACGGCGTGTGTGGGGCCGTGTGCCTCCCCTACATTTTTTTTAATAAATGTAGGAGAGCGAAGCCCTTGTATCGGGTATTTTATATAAATATATTTTGAGCCTTTTCCGAGCGGGAAGGGATAAATAATATTAAGTTAATAATGTAAACCTGATACAAGTGGAATTGGGACGTTTTATGTTCTTAACCTTTCTCAAGCCCTGTCTTCGTGAACGGGGTTCACTTAGCTTATAAGGCACTACCAACAGCTTTCAATTGCTCTAGTGAATATTCATTCTTCCAAAAGACACCTAAAAGAACTAAGTTACTAAACAAACACAACGTAAATAAGGGTCCTAACTACGACGATCACGCCAAAATATTACAAACGGCCTATTATTAAACCTTTAGAAAAATCATTTAGAGAGACCAAAACATATTTTATTTATCCTAGTCACATATATATAATTTTTAATATAAAGGGGAATTAATTATATTTAATCTAATATGAATATATTTATTATTATGAGAGGGGGGGGGAAGCGTTACAATATCTAGACCAAATATTCGATCTTAAAGTTGTCATCCGCGAATATCACTGGATTAGAGCAGTTTTTAGATAAATTCGTAGCCATAGGGACTTTGCGTTTCTACATATCGCATTAAATAAGCTAGACCCGGACACCGTGCGTGCATTTAAAATGGAGAATCGTAGCTCTGAGTTGCCGTCATTCGAATCTTTGGCATCTTTCGTTCGAGATCAAATTAAAGTAATAAAGCGTTCCTCGAATGCCAACACGAAGCGAAGAAGTGCGCCGAACATCGACCGTTCTCATCAACGAGGACCGCTAGGTCTCTGACGTATATAAACACCTCGCCTTCATCGCCTCATAGCGCCAGTGTTTTATGTAAAAATAATCAACACGGTAATTTGTATATTTGCGCGATCTTCCGTAAGCATTTACCGAGCGAACGTTATAAAATAGCAAAGACGAACAACATATACTTAAACTGCTTCAGGGACAGGCATCGAGTCGCTAACTGTATCTTTAGTTCAGTGTGTAACAAATTCCACAACAGACGCCATACATTATTGCATTTTGAGAGTGGCAGCATATACAAATCGGACAGTGAAACTCCACCCACTAAGGTCGACGCTTCCAACGGTCGACCGGATAACGTTGCAGTGTGTTCACTGTCGAATGTGGAAACGCGGTCTCCTTCCACTGTGTTGCTCGGTACAGCCCGTATCATAGTTAGAGATTCGCACGGAAACGAGCAGAGTGTTCGTGCATTACTAGACAGTGCTTCACAGAGTAGTTTCGTGACACAGCAATGTTGTTAACGCTTAGGATTGTTAGTGAGTAAGACGCATTTCATTTCCCGTAGTAAAGGAAATTGGAGATCTCAATAAGGCTATACAAGGTTCTATAAATTTAAAACTTTATTTTCGTCTAGATTGTAGTATTAATTTTAATATAAATGCATTAGTAGCAGATAAGGTCACCGAGCATCTGCCAACCGTTTCAGTCGATTCCTCAGCAATGATTAATTTTGATAATTTAATTTTGGCAGACTATACTTACGCCGTCCCTGGAGATATTGAGATGCTTATTGGGACATCTGTTTTCCCTAAACTTTTATTACACAATAAGGTCAGCGGTAGCTTCTCGTGTACCGCGCCTTACGCATTGAAGACCGTCTTGGGTTACGTCATTGTTGACCCCTCTCCTACCGCTCATAATGTTTCAGCAACATCCTATTGTTGCATCGTCGCTGTCAAACCTCCCGAATTATTGACTCGTAATTTTCGGGAAATAGAGGATAGGAGCGTCCCTCATATACTTAGCTTGGATAATGTATTAAGCGAGGGAATAGGTAGTAAACCTGTTGTAGTATCATCGCAGCCAAAGGGAACGCCGAATAGGGAGCCAGGTTTACAGACACCGCGAAGAAGGCCCAAATTAATAAAGTTAGATCGCCCCGCGACCGGTCAGGTGGCATATACGGTGCACATGTTTCACGACCCGGAACTCGAATCGATGTCGTTAATGACGATGTCGTCGGAAGTGCGCGCGGCGTGAATCGAAGTCGCGGTCACTGCGCATGGAGACGCTGAGCCGCTGCAGCAGAAAGCGTGCCTCATTAGAGGCTACGGAATAGACCTGCTGAGGCCAATCTTGCTTGGCGGAAAGAAATGAGGCTTCGCGAACAACAATCCATAAGCAATGTTGTTCCGAAGCGTTCGTCGCATAGTTTCACCGCTTATAATTATTAATACTTATAGTTTAGATTCGATTTAGAAATTACATACTATATATATCATTTTTTTCGTTACAAGCGTTATTATAATATACGTAGCCTTTGTTACGTCTGTATTTTCATATGCCTGACTACTCGTGCTGTGCATATAGAACTTGTTGGTGATCTGAGCACAACGGGCTTCAAGGGTACATTTAAAAGAATTTTTTCCCACTGTGGCCCTGTAAGTAAAATGTATTGGGATAACGGTACGAACTACGTTGGCGCGAACCGTATCTTATCGGAATTGCATGAATTTATAACCATTAAATATTATCTGAACGTCCCTACCGCGAGCCATTTTAGGCGAAATTGGGAGAGTAATATACAGCAATTTATATCGAGTATTTGGAGATCAAATTTTGTATTTCGAAGAATTAAGCACTGTGCTCGCTCAAATCGAAAGCGTCATGAATAGCCGCCCCCTTTGTCGTACGTTTAGAAATAGAAATAGAAATAGAAACTTTTTTATTCAATGTAGATTATAAAAATACTTATTGAAAGTCACTTTTTTAATTTACCACTGGTTCGCAAAAAAAAAACCTCTGTCCTGGGAAGAACCAGCAAGAAACCCAGCGGGACTATTTTTTTTTTTTAATAATAGCTTACAATCATGTTTACAATCAACAACACAAGACAAATTAGAAATAGCTTGGTAGCGATCACCCTTCCCAGGGGTTATTATCATCTATAAATTCCTTAATATTATAATAACCCTTTTTATACAAACTTAGTTTAATAACATTGTTAAACTTTGTGTATGACAAATTTTGTATATTTTCTGGGATTTTGTTGTAAAAGCGTATACATCGCCCCAAGAATGAATTACTGACTCGGTGGAGTCGAGTAACTGGTACTACCAGCTTGTGTCTGTTCCTAGTATTTACAGAATGAATATCACTTATTTTCGCAAAACTACTTTTATTTTTGTGTACGTACATTACATTTTCATAAATGTATTGAGATGCCAGAGTTAATATATTAATTTCTTTAAATTTTTGTCTCAGTGACTCTTTTGGTTAATGGTTTTGGTTTCCAAGTGACCCCTTGGAGCCACTGGCTCTAACTCCAGCACATTTTTAGAATCTAACGCCGTTGAAATATCTGCCCTCCATAGACAGACGAGGACAAACTTAATATATCTGCGCGCCATAAATTATTAAAACGGCTGGTGCAGTCATTTTGGAAACGATGGAAGACGGAATATTTGCATACGTTGCAGTCTCGGCAAAAATGGAACACTACAACTGAACCTTTAACGGTCAGAACTGTGGTTGTACTCACCAAGGAGAATACGACGCCTCTCCATTGGCCATTAGGGATAGTCGAAGAGGTTTTTCCCGGATCAAAGGGGTAACTAGGGTAGCTCGCTTTAGGACCACGACTGAGTCATACATGCATCCTGTTGTCTGTCTGTGCCCTTTGCGAAAGAGCGAGTGCATCGTCCAAGACTATCGCGTGCCACGTGAGCCATCTTGTTTTGAGGTATCAGGAAACCGCACATATATACCTAGTAACATCCCGAGGCCCGACCTGGTAATGGAACTCAGGAACCCCTAGGCCCGTCGCCCAACCATTTTCTGGTTCTTACGAGTTGAAATAAAATCGGGGCAATTGGCCCCACCATTTTCTGGTCCTTCGAGCCGGATTCGAGGGAATGGCCTATCGCTCAACCATACTTGTTACAGCTTATCGATCGATTTTATTTTGTATCGGGCTCATTGTGACTTGTTGCTTTCGTAACTGACCAGCAACAAAATATCTACTGTCTCTTTTTCTAAAAATCTCCTTTGTATATCCTCTCAACTGTCCCAGCCTAAATGATCGCTTTGGCGCATACTGTCCAACCCTAAACGAGTTATTTATTGCCTACGTGGCGCATGTCATTAAAATGGCAATATCTTAATAATTATGAATGGAAACTCTATAAAATAATATGTTGTTGGAATTATTGTTAAGTAAACTAATAGAATATGTGCAAATGTGTACATTCACCTTTTTATAGTTTCCAAATCGTGGTAAAAATGCTCAAAGCGATTTTTTCCAGTTTGGTGAATAAAAAATGTAAAAAAACAATTATTTCAATAAATATTTATTTTATTTACAATGAGATATATACACTTTACAATAATTAATAAAAAAAACACAAATCTGCTTACATATTTTTTACAACACAAGCTCGACAATATTGTGGGTTACTTAAGATGACCCGAAACAGGCACAAAAAAGGCACATTTTGTTCTTCAATAGCGACAATTCCATACCGAGATAAGTAGGTTAATGATATTAAAACAATGTTGCACGAGTTAGAGGGAGATACAGATACATTTACTATGGTTGTTTCGTGTCTGAAGTTTATAATGAAATTGCAACCTTCTAAAGGTTGTGGACAGACGCGTACTTTTTTAATAGCGACCTTTAGAAGGTTTTGGATAAACGATAGTATATAGTATAATAATAACTGCCATTTAATAATAATAGCCATTTAATTCCCAATTTTCACATAGCAGTCGATATTAGTTAAATCAATTACAATATTATTATGGGCAATTTTGTTTTCTTTTTTTTTAATTAAATGACATGTCAATGCCAGTGTCAATCCTATACCTTTAAACGAGCAATTCTGGATATATATATATATATATATAATCGGAATCTCGGAAACGGCTCCAACGATTTTCATAGAATTTAGTGTTCAGGGAGTTTCGGGGGCAATAAATCGATCTAGCTAAGATTTATTTTTAGAAAGTGTCCTTTTGTCCGTGTTTTCAGGCAATAAAAAAACTGGTACAATATAAGAAGGTAAATTTTGACAGATCACTAACGATCGTAATAGCTCAGGTGGGATGTCGGTCGGGCGTGATATCGGAGTTCCGCGGTTCGCGTCCTGTCTCTGGTCCGGCTTTTTTCCTTTTTATTTCTAAGTTCCCTTCTTTTGTAAGAAAATCTATTATTTCAAGCTCTTTTTTTTTGGTATATTTTAAAAATACGAAAATTTTAATTAAACTAATTGCACTCGTGATTTTTTATTCAAATAACCAGTTCAGTTTTTTCTATTCTGTCAATAAGATCAAAAAATATTATTTATGTTTCATCAGTATGTAATTTATAAATGTAATTTCAAAGAAAAAACCGAGCAAAGCTCGGTCATCCGGGTACTTTTAAATAAAAAGTTCAAATTAAATTTACAACATTAATTTTTGATTATTTATAAATAATTTTTGGATAAATAATCAATTTATATTTAATTAATTGTCAACTTATTTTGATTTTTGTCACAAAATATATAATTAAAAATAATAAAATTTAAGTTAATAATAATCAACTGAATTTGGCTATACACATAAAATAGTATCATAATTTATTATATTGATTTTAATTAATTATGGGATACCCATTTCCGCGTTATTGCCTCCTCCATCCTTTTCCATGAGGTTCTGTCTGCCGCTAGCCTCGTCCACATTGATCCTGCTACCTCCACAATGTCGTCACACCAGCGTGCCCGTGGTTGGCTGCGTGAGCACGTCGCATCACGCGGGTACTAATTAAGCACCCGTTCAGTCCATCTCCCATCACTGACTCTTGCCACGTTTCCTGTCCATCTCCACTTCAGTTGGCACGCTAATTTGGTTGCATCTATGGTATTTGTTATTTTCCGTATATCACTGTTTCTATGTCGGTGTCTTAGTTTGATGTTAAGCAATTAAGCATGGTGCGTTTCGTTGCTCGTTGGAAAACTTGTAGTTTAGATATTATTTTCCTTGTCAGAGCCTAGTCCTGACATCCATATAATAAAGTGGGGAGTACAGTAGTATCCATCGCTTTCTTTTTAATTTAATTGGTAGTTTTGCCTTGAAAATATGTTTTTGTGGCCAATATTTTTTCCATCCTAATTTAATTCTTCTATTAACTTCCGTCATTGTAAGTTGTGAAAGGAAACATTTTGCTCAAGATACATAATATATTCGTTAACATATCTAGTTTGTTGGTTTTGAACGTGTACAGGCATTTTTGTGCTGTTTGTCAATATACAAGTTTTATCTGGATTCATTTGTATGCCACATTTTTTGCTTTCTATGTCTAAAGACTGAACCATATATATAAGATTTTCGTGATTTTTGCTATGTTATGTCGTCTGCAAAACGTAGATGACTCAAAATTTCTCCTTATTAATGCCTCGTCTGCCCCAGTCAAGTTTTGAGAAAATGTACTCTAATAAACAAGTAAATAGATTAGGTGAGATCGGGTTCCCCTGTCTCACCCTCTCTCGATTTTAAATGGCTGTCCTGGTCTCTCCATTCTTATTGTTGCTGTAGTTCGACTATAAATTTCTCTAAGTATTCTTATATATTGGTTGTGTATTCCATGAGATTTTAACACCAACCAAAGTGAATCATGGTAAATAGAGTCGAAAGCTTTTGAATAATCAATAAATGATATGTAAAGAGTTTTGTTATATTCTTCATAGTTTTCCATTATCTGAGTCAAAACAAAGATGTGATCCATTATAGAAAATTTGGGACGAAAACCAGCTCGTTCTCTCGGCGGCATGTAGTCTAATTTGGGTTTGAGTCTGTTAAGAATTATTCTTGTGAAAACTTTGTAAATTGTTTCCAATAGGGATATAGGTCTATAGTTGTTGATATTTAATTGATCACCTTTCTTGTACAATAATATGATGGTGGAGATTGCCCAATCTTCTGGTATTTGACTGAGGTCGAGTATTTCGTTGAAAATATTTGTTAATATCGGTGTGCTGGGTTCGTTTATAGCTTTCAGAACATCATTAGAAATACTAACTTTTCGTGAACTTTTTGCACTTTTAAGATTTTTATGGCATGACTTATCTCGAATGGTAGTAGTGGCGGAATACGATCATTTATGTCCTCACTACAACTATTATTAATTAATTCATCCGTTATGTTATTGATAACGTTATGACTTTTGTCTAAGTTTTATAAAAACCCGTAGCTATTTTTAAAAGGTGTTCTCTATTCGTAGTTTATCCACTATCATTTGCTTTTAGTGAGGAAATCCACTCTTTAGATAAAGTGAGTCATTATTGTGCATTTTTTGTAGAGCCTTTATGTAATAACTCTTCTTCTGATACTTTTAAGTGATAGTCTAATATTGAAATAATACTAGTTTTTACGGAATTTATCGCGTATATTTAACTTTTTTAAATACCCGACGTTTCGAACGCTTTACAGCACTCATGGTCACGGGCAGGACTGAAATGTTAAACGTTCATATGTCATAGTTAACCGCGGTTACCATAGATTAAAATTTAACTTTTGTTCCGATCTATGCAGTATGAACTTATGGTATCTTGAAGTCTTGCAGTTGTATGCTTGGGTTGGGATTTAATTTTATTTATTATAGCATCCCAAGCAGATGGTAGCACCCAGCCATCTTCTCTATTGAAATTAGGATGTTTTTTGATTTCAATAGCCTCGCGAATCATCCGTGGAAGGAATCGGTGTTCTTTAGCGAGGATCTGGGGTATATCAAATCTGATGTAGTGACTGGGGCGATCCTGTACATGTTCACAGACTGCAGACTTCCCGGAGCGTCGATTCTTCACATCAGCTATATGTTCTTTAACGCGGGTTTTTATTGATCTTTTAGTTTGTCCTATGTAGGAGAGACCACATTCACAATCAAGCTTGTACACTCTTGCAGAGGGACATTAAACTTGACTGGTGGTAAAAACTGACCAAACTTCTTCAGCGGCTTGAGTATGTTTTGGAATGGAAGCGCGCTTCAAGATATAGCCAATCTTTTCAGTGACTCCTCTAACATATGGCATTACAACAGGTATACGCTCGACTGTGGCCGGCTTCACTCGTTCACTGTGACGTAGGCGCGGGACTCGAAGCTTGTTGTTATGCAAAACTTGCTTGACATGGTGGAGCTCTGCAGCCAGGTGTTTACTGTCACAGATCCCTCGTGCTCTCTGAAACAAAGATTTACCCACGGTAGCTAACTGTGAAGGATGGTGGTGAGAATCACCGTTTAAATATCTATCTGTATGGGTCTTTTTTCTATACACAGTATGGCTCAAGGTGTTATCAGGATTCCGAATTACTAACACATCTAGAAAAGCTAAGGAATTGTTTGCCTCTAACTCCATTGTGAACTTAATTTTAGAATTTATAGAGTTAAGATGGTCTAAAAATGCAGTTACTTTATCTAAAGGTAGAATTGTGAAAGTGTCGTCTACGTACCGCTTGACCAACGTACCATAAACCCAAGGTTCTGGTTTATGGGAGAACTAAGCAGGGCTTTGTCCTCAAAGTCTTCCATGAATATGTCGGCGACAATGGGAGATACAGGTGAGCCCATTGCCACACCATCTACTTGCTTGTAGAACTCCTCCTTCCACAATAAGTAGCCAGATGTAAGGCAGTGTCTGAGTAATACTGCATATTCTACGGGCATGTTGTTTTCTTCCAGCTTTTTAGTTACAAATGAGATGCAAAACTGACCATAGTTTCATTGTCTGCCAGATGTAGGTCTTTAATCTCGCTGACAAAATGGTAGGAATCCTTTATGTGTGCTCTTGTATGTCCCCTGAGTGGTGAGAGTATTTTCGCTAAGTGTTGAGTCAATCTGTAAGTTGGTGAATCGATTTGGCTCACTATGGGACGTAATGGAGCATTGGGCTTGTGTATTTTTGGTAACCCATACAATTTTGGTGATTTGGCGCACGTAGGTATTATCCATTTTACGTCCAGATTTAATTTTTCGGAGTGTTTTTTTATGAGGTCACTAGTTGTTTTTAGTGTGCTATTTGTTGGGTCGTTTTTAACCTTTTTTATAAGTACCTACATCCGACAAAAGGTCTTGTATTTTAGAATTATAATCTGACGTATCCATGACTACCGTGGCGTTTCCCTTATCTGCGCGGAGAATCGTAAGTTCGTGTTTATTGCGTAGGTTCTTTAACGCTATAAATTCGTCTTTGGGAAGATTCGGTTTAGGCACTGAACATCGACGTAACATAGACGAGATGTCTTGACGTATTGCCTCCAAATCTTCTTTCCGCATATTGTTTTTAAATAAACAGTCCTTGACACTACAGATAATTTCTTCGTACGGTAATTTGCGGGGTGTAATTGCAAAGTTGAGGCCTTTGGATAAAGCCCTAATTGTTGCATCATCCAGTGTTTGTTTTGACAGATTATAGAGCGCGATTAATCTGTGATCTGTGTTTGTCAATGGTTGCTTTCGGTTCTGGCATTGATTCAGATGTTTGACATTTGACTTGTTCGTTAATTTTTGATATTTTTCTATGTTTGTTTTTGCATTCATTATATTTACAAATTTCGCGTTTATTTAATGTTTCCATGCAAAAATTATAGACACGTTTGTCTAAGTTTAAAACTTAGACAAACGTGTCTATAATTTTTGCATTCTAACGTTAAAACTTTCTTCAATTCACTGGATGACGTGTCTATGGATTTGTTTATGTCATATAGATCGGAGCGTTTTTGTTGGATTACCGTCCGTAACAACTTTTTACTCGCCTGATTTAAGATCTTAGCGCTTCCTCGAATGTCTTTTTTGGTTGATATTTTAACACACGTAGGAATGAGATTATGGTCACGGCATCTCTTCAAGAAATTTAAGGCTGTTAGATATCTTGCGCGCTTGGTCTTTAGATCTTCTAATCGGCGTATTTTATTTGCAATTACCAGTCCGTACTGGTTTACATAATGATTTCTTATATTTACGCAAACACTACACATTGAAATAATACTAGTTTTTACGGAATTTATCGCGTATATTTAACTTTTTAAATACCCGACGTTTCGTTAGTCGACGTTAAATTTTAATCTATGGTAACCGCGGTTAACTATGACATATGGACGTTTAACATCTCAGTCCTGCCCGTGACCATGAGTGCTGTAAAGCGTTCGAAACGTCGGGTATTTAAAAAAAGTTAAATATACGCGATAAATTCCGTAAAAACTAGTATTATTTCAATGTGTAGTGTTCGCGTAAATATAAGAAATCATTATGATAGTCTAATATTTTTTGTTAATAACTTTTTTATTTTGAGGTAGAGTTTGGACAGTATTTTTTTTCTTCTTTGGTCTTTTTTCTTTACTTTTCAGCTTAGTTCTTTTATATCTGGGCAAAATTGGAATTTTTCTTTACGTATTTTTGGCAAGTTTTTTATATTAGTCATGTTTCTATTATATTAGTCAGTTTTTTGTAGTTTTCTGCAAGTTTTCTTTTCTTTTATTATTAATTAATATTTCTGTAAACATCCCTTTGAGGAATTCATTTTCACTTGGTATTAACTGTCTTTTTGGAGCTCAAAATTCCTTCCTGTTCTTTTTTACTTTAGTTTTAATGTTGACGCATCCACGTACCACTTGTACGTGGATGCGTCAACATTAAAACTAAAATAATAAATGTAATAAAACTGTGGTCTAATGGATAGATTGTATTTATTATTTCTAGGTTGGTCATTTCACTTATATCTTTTGTAAGAATGTAGTCAATTTCGTTACGCGTTCTTCCATTGGGTGACATCCAATTCCATCTATTGTTCATTTTTTTCTTGAAACATGTACTAATAATTTTAAATTTATTATCTAAGCAAAATTGAATTAGTAACTCACCCCGTTCATTTCTGCCACCAAATCCCCAAGGTCTCATACTACTTTTGCCTTCGGGCGTTGGTTGTCCAATTTTGGCATTAAAATCACCCATTATCATTGTAGATGTTGATTAATTTTGTAGAGTTGTTAGTATGTACGAGTAAAAGAATTGAATTTCACTTTCTTTAGCCTTATATGTAGGTGCGTAACCTTGGATTAAAGTTAAAATTTTTTGACCAAACTTCATATCTAGACGTGCGACTCTTTTATTAAACTTTTATTTAACTACACAAGTATATCTATATATACATATTTAACTACACAAGTATATCTATATATATATAGATATACTTGTGTAGTTAAATATGTTTTCTCTCCATTTCTTTTAATCATAAATCCGACTCCATTTATACCACTCTTTACTCCTGTGTAGATAAGTATATATTGTTCGTATTCTAAAATTTTTGTCCCTTCTTTTTTACTTCAACTTAGCCTATAATGTCCCATTTTATGTATCTAAGGTCACGGTCTAGTTATTCTTGGTGACCGTCTCCGACTAGAGACCTTACATTAAATGTGGTAATATATATTTTTATATTGTTTTCGCTTTCTATTTCTACTTTATGGATGGAGGTTTTTGGTCTACGGCTCCCACGGTGACCATCCGTATTGGGAGAGTGATTCCGAGTACGTTGATTCATTGTTTTACCATATTGTCTGGAAGGGACCTGTACTTTTCATATATCTGTTGAGTGATCATTGCGGGATTCTTTATTGTTATTTTTATAATAATATGATGTTATTTGGTTAAGGCTCGATCTATGTCTCGTATTAATTCTTATATTTTCACTGTTTCTGGAATCTTTTTCTGAGTTTAGAAGAGCGATATGTAGATTGGTTATTTGCTGTGGTGACGTAGGTGATAAAGAGAGTGGCCTTTTATTTGGGTGTAGATCATTTCTATCCTTTATTATAAGTTTGTCATCCATACTTAATATTATAAATGCGAAAGTGTGTTTGTTTGTTTATTTGTTTGTTTGTCCTTCTTTCACGTCGCAACAGAGCGTCGGCATGGCATGAATTTTGGTATGAGGATAGTTCGGTGGCTGTAGAGTGACATAGGCTACTTTTTTCCGCGGAAAAACATCTCATTCCCGTGGGAAAATCGAATATGTTGCAAAAGTTTGTCCTTCTTTCACGTCGCAACAGAGCGTCGACATGGCATGAATTTTGTTATGGGGATAGTTCGGTGGCTGTAGAGTGACATAGGCTACTTTTTCAGCGGAAAAACATATCATTCCCGTGGGAAAATCGAATATGTTGCAAAATTAAATTCAGATAGGTGACGCCACCGTGATTCTACAAGGCGGACGACGGTACGATGGACGAACACAGAGGCTCAGAATATCTGGATTATTATGTCTTTTTACCAAAAATAAGATAAAAAATGTATGGATCTGTATTTTTCCACGCAGAACCGGGAAGAGAGCGATAAAAACATAAAATGCACCAGCTGATTTTCTTCAAACGTTTTGGTGCATTGTAATTCACAGAATGGGCGATAACCTCGCAGACGATATTAAGTAATGCGTTGATACTCTACCTACACCGCAAGGGTTACAGGCGTGATTATAAGTATGGATCAGAAATACTATCACCACCTGTCACACTTTCACCCTTAACTATTACTTAACTGTGGTAGAAACAGTTCTTAGAAAGCCTTATTAATAAGCCTTAGTAATATTGAACGGAAATTAATAGAGTTCTTATATGTAGTTATGAATGAATCGGTATTACAATAAGAAAAATTGTGCAAAATTGTAAGAAAAATATTTTTGAGAGTTCTTATTAACTAACGTATACATAGTGTGACGGCCCAATATTATTATTAATAATTAAATTCAATATAAAGGGGCGTCAAAAATAGTCTTAAAAGATATATATTAAGCAATTAAGTTAAATTAATAAACATAAAGTTAATATATTTCAGACATTATCCCAATAACATAGTAAATTAAAGGCAAAATTATTGTTTTTCGTAATAAATAAATTTATTTAAAAACTTGAAAAAAATATTTAAAATAAGATAAATAATAGAAATACAAGTCAAAAAATATTATAAAATTAAGTTAAATAACGTTTATAAGATAATTAGAAAATTTGTTAAAAATTGTTTAAGTCATGGGAGGTGCTCGTGTATAAAAGAAAATTAAGTTGTTGAAGGAGTTCATGTATTAAAGAAAATTTTCCTAAGTTATGGAAGGTGTTCACGTATAGATGTCTTGTATGGAGGAAGCTGTCGGAGGTACATACCTGCAGTTGTACATATATATGGGGTGGTCGGGAGCCCGACTGCCTGAAGTACTGTAGCACAATGACTAGTCCTATATTAGGGACTTATGATATTAAACTCAATGATACAAAAGCAATACTAAAGAAGGTCTCCATGATGAATTTGCATTACAATAGTAGGGTCGTGGGTTCGAACCTTATATAGTAAGGTCTATGATCCAAAAGCAATACTATAGAAGGTCTCTATGATTAATATGCATTACAATAGTAGGGTCGTGGGTTCGAATCCTATATATACATGACTTATGAAAGTAAGGTCTATGATACAAAAGCAATATTATAGGAGGTCTCCTTGATGCATAAGCATTGTATGGGGTGGTCGGGTGACTGACTGCTCCTAGTACTGTAGCAAAATGACTAGTCCTTATTAGGGACTTGAAAAGGAATATTATTGTGGCGCTTCACGAGCAATTGGTCCGAGGTAAACTTGGACTCGCTAACCGATGTGTCCTAGACATATCATCTTAGTGCTGGTGGTAAGCGGGTTTGTTGTAGCAATACGGCTTTCCCGTGGACATCGCACACCCATACCGTTTGTGGGCGACGTCGTTGCGCATAGCGATGTGTCGTCTATCTTTCGGATTGGGATGATGAGTGTGTTTGGTAGCACTTTTAAGTGTAACAGGCATACTCAACTTCATGTCTTAGTGCATTAGCGCTATGATACGTGGAGTTTTGTCCACTGGCGTCTTAGTAGCGTGCTACTATGATACGTTGGTGATATTTTTTATATAACAACAATACCAACTTTGTTACCAAAGTCGATAAGAGTCATGTGGGTGTGTTGTGAGGGGGCGCCACCCGTATGATAGTTGCTTTGATGCTTACTGCTACTTGCGGTATTGCGTCTTGTGATGGATTTGCGGGTGTGCTGCGCCTGATTCGACGCTCTCTTGTGGTTCTGGTCGATGGAGGTATGCGGGTGGTGATGTCTGCTGGGATGTATGGGGGACCTTGGGATGGTGTAAGCCCGACGATAGTCGTATTGATGCTTGTTGCGTTCTGCAGCATTGCGTCTCTGCGATGGTTGTTTGGTGGGACGCTATTCTCAATGGCGCTCTCTGCGTCTTGGATTGACTCAAACCTGAGTAGCTTTGCCCAAGTCGGGTCCTTTCATTACGGGGCTGCAGACTGTCTGCCCTCCACGATGTTTTATATAACAACATAATATTATATCTCTGTAACTTTCCCACCTTTGAATGATTGAAGGCAACTTGTCGGTGGGTGAGACAAACATGATCGAAAATGCATTTACTCAACGTCAGTGACACAAACCCTTTCTGATGGCGAATTATTACTCTTATCTTATAACTGCCTTTTGGCTATATCTGCCGTTGTATTGGTTGGTGGAGCATATGTGTCGACCTCATGCGGGTGGTAGCTGGCGGGAGGATCTGAGGAGACTCTCAAGGCTGCGGCCGAAAGCCGCACAACGTGGGACCCCATTCCCTTGAGGTGAGCAGTAGACTCATGACACGCTCTGCGGCTAGTAGCCGTGCTGATCATGCAATTGGTGGTGATGCCATACACTTACATCACGTCTGCAGGAGCGGCGGTCTGGCAGGTGGTGGCGCTCACGGAGGGTTTACGGCCAGTGTGCCTATTTGCCTAAACCGTGTGACGTACATTCACTGTGGCTGGATTCGTTCGTATTCTGTATGGCGTTTACACGCATTGACATGCGCGACTTCGGTCGATGTTTGCGCTTACGCACTAACAAGGGGCCAAGCCTCTTTTACTGGTTCGCCAGTTATTTTGCTGTGGACTACGGTCCAGTTCCCGAATTAGCGTTCCCTTCGGGGGGAGTGCATCAAAATGGTTGGTGCTCACCGTGCACGGCGTGTGTGGGGCCGTGTACCTCCCCTACATTTTTTTTAAATAAATGTAGGAGAGCGAAGCCCTTGTATCGGGTATTTTGTATAAATATATTTTGAGCCTTTTCCGAGCGGGAAGGGATAATTAATAATGTAAACCTGATGCAAGTGGAATAGGGACGTTTTATGTTCTTAACCTTTTTCGAGCTCTGTCTTCGTGAACGGGGTTCACTTAGCTTATAAGGCACTACCAACAGCTTTCAATTGCTCTAGTGAATATTCATTCTTCCAAAAGACACCTAAAAGAACTAATTTACTAAACAAACACAACGTAAATAAGGGTCCTAACTAAGACGATCACGCCAAAATATTAAAACCGGCCTATTAATAAACCTTTTGAAAGATCATTTAGAAAGATCAAAACATATTTTATTTATCCTGGTCACATATATATATATATATATATATATATATATATATATATATATATATATATATATATATATATATATATATATAATTATTATGTAAAGGGGAATTAATTATATTTAATCTAATATGATTATATTTATTAATATGAGAGGGGGGGAAGCGTTACAATAGTTTAAATTGATTCCGCTAGATGTTGTTACTAGGTTTTTAAAACGTAGTAACGAAATGTTTCCTGACATTTACTTAACTCCCGCCGTTGAGCCGCGCGTCAACTTATAGTGCATACGGTACCTATACGCTTAAATTGTTTCTATTTCGTAGCTTATTCGACTACCTGCTTTCGATTTCGGTTGTTTGTTATTTGCTTTGTGATTTGGTTAAGGTTGAATGGATTTATATTGCTTTCATTTTCTGATTTTTGTATTTTCTTGGATCGGTTTTGTTGATTTGGTTGGTATTCCTTTATACATATTTAGACTCTGGCTTTGATTTTGGATTTTGTTTTTTTAGAATCGTGAATTGTTTTTCGTTGTTTTAGGTTGTTTAACAATATTTCAAAGGAATATTAATAGTATAGATAGTGTATACGGTACCTATACACTTACTTCTTTTTTCGTTGGTTATATTTATATTGACTACTGCTTTCGATTTCGGTTTTCTGTGATTTGTTTTGTGATTTGGTTTAAGTTGATTCGATATTTTTGGCTATCGTTTATGGATTCGTGTTGTATCTTAAATTGGTTTTGTTGTTTTGATTTTAAAAAATATTTAAAATGAATTTTTATTCCTTTTAGATATTTTGGATTTGCTTTAAAAAATAATTTTTAAAGAAAATTTAATTCCTTTTAGGTACTTTAACCTTTTTTTTATAAATAGGTTTTTTGTTACTTCATAATGCATCGCAAACGTAAGTCCAGCCTTTCAAGAGTATCATCTCAAATACAAGCGAAAAAATTAGCTCGATCGCTAGAATCTTTAGAAGATGCTGAACTGAGAAGGCAAGAACAAGCAGAGCGTCAGGCTATTTTAGAGCATTTGAGAGACCTTCTCAACGTCAGCAAAGGCGTCTTGAACAGACAGCGCGTCAGGCTGCTTTAAGAGCTTCTGAAACACCTTCTCAAAGTCAGCGAAGGCGTCTTGAAAAGGCAGAGTGTCAAGCTACTTTAAGAGCTACTGAAACACCTGCTCAAAGACAGCAAAGACGTCTTGAACAGGCAGAGCGTCAATCTACTTTAAGAGCTACTGAAACACCTGCTCAAATTCAACAAAGACTATTCGAACAAGCGGCACGTCAGGCCGCCTTAAGAGCCGCGGAAACACCTGATGAAACTCAACACAGACTCATTGAGCAAGCTGAACGTCAATCTGCTATAAGGGCATCTGAAACACCAGAACAGACACAGGCGCTAAGAGATGTAAATGTACAGCTCCAAGTTGAACGTCGACAAAATTTTCAAAGAAACAATTGGTCGGTTTTTAATGACGCAGCATTCAATTATGCTCCGTTGATTGATTATAAAAATCACAGGTTAGTTGTTATCGGACTGATGGACAAGGCGTGTCGATTTTGCAGCGCTTTGAAATGGAAAGATGAGACCGCAGGCATGTGCTGTTCCAATAGAAAAGTGTCTCTTTCGTTACTTGGGGAACCAGAAGAACTTTTGAAAACTCTCTTTTTATATGATGCTAATGGGTCACGGCAAAAGTGTTCAAAGCATAATTTAACTAAACTTATTTTTGAAGCTAAACATAAAGAATTATTTCATGCTGGCCCTCAATTAATCTTATCTAACATTAGACAAAATTTTTGGCCTCTAGGGGGAAGGAATTTATCAAAATCAATAGTTCGTGCTTGTATTCGTTGTTAAAGATTTAATGCTAAATCTATACAACCCATAATGGGTAACTTACCTGTTGAAAGAACGTGTCTCGAATTTCCTTTCCTCAACACAGGTGTCGACTTTTGTGGACCTATCCTGATAGCTGACCGCAAGGGACGTGGTTGTCTATTGCAAAAGGCCTATATTTGCGTTTTTATCTGTTTCGCAGTCAAAGCCGTGCACCTGGAGCTTGTTACGGACCTTACCAAGGAGGCGTTTTTAGCAGCACTCAACCGTTTTATATCACGGAGGGGTAAACCTCAAAACATATATTCCGACAATGGCACAACCTTCGTAGGAGCCAGCAACGAATTTACTCGATTCCTAAAGGCGAATAATATCTACATACATGCCAATTCAGCAGAATTTAATATTAACTTTAACTTCATACCGGCATATACTCCCCATTTTGGCGGCATTTGGGAGGCGGCCGTTAAATCGGTAAAAACTCTTTTACGTCGCGTTTTAAACTTAACACATCTAGTATATGAAGAACTTTCCACATGTTTGTTTCAGATAGAGGCAATTCTGAATTCTAGACCTCTCACACCTCTATCCACAGATCCTTTCGACCTTACTTTTTGTCACCAGCTCATTTCCTCATTGGACGGCCACTTATGTCTGTACCATATCCTTCACTTGAAGATGCTAATATTAATCGCATTCAACGCTTTCGGAGAATTGAAAAGCTTAGAAAGCATTTTTGGAGGCGATATTCACATGAATATATATTCCAACTACAGCAGAAGACTAAATGGCACGCTTCATCTGGCCATTTGAATATAGGTGACCTGGTTTTGGTCAGGGACCAAAATGCACCACCTCTATTATGGCTCTTGGGACGAATCACTAAACTAGCAAAGGGTAGTGACGGAGTATCCAGAGTTGCTGAAATACGAACAAAGAAGGGACTTATAGTTCGAAGCTTTAACAACCTTTGTCCCCTTCCACTTAATCAGTCTTGAAGACCACGCTTCAACGCCGGGGAGTATGTTCGCGACGTCTTGTTACAAACGTAGGAAGACCTCGCACCGTGCCTGCGCCTGCGCATTTGAGACGTCTTATGCGTTGAACGTCCTTTTGACCGCTGCGAGATCCGCGTGAGCTCCGGGGCGACACTCAGCATTGAACACCTACGTAGAACGAACGCTTCCCGTACCTTCTACTAATTATCCTTAAGAAATTAAGATGACGATACAAAGGATAATTAGTAGACGGTACGGGAAGCGTTCGTTCTACGTCGGTGTTCAATGCTGAGTGTCGCCCCCGGAGCTCACGCGGATCTCGCCAGCGGTCAAAAGGACGTTCAACGCATAAGACGTCTCAAATGCGCAGGCGCAGGCACGGTGCGAGGTCTTCCTACGTTTGTAACAAGACGTCGCGAACATACTCCCCGGCGTTGAAGCGTAGTCTTCAAGACTGATTAAGTGGAAGGGGACAAAGGTTGTTAAAGCTTCGAACTATAAGTCCCTCCTTTGTTCGTATTTCAGCAACTCTGGATACTCCGTCACTGCCCTTTGCTAGTTTAGTGATTCGTCCCAAGAGCCATAATAGAGGCGGTGCATTTTGGTCCCTGACCAAAACCAGGTCACCTATATTCAAATGGCCAGATGAAGCATGCCATTTAGTCTTCTGCTGTAGTTGGAATATATATTCATGTGAATATCGCCTCCAAAAATGCTTTCTAAGCTTTTCAATTCTCTGAAAGCGTTGAATGCGATTAATATTAGCATCTTCAAGTGAAGGATATGGTACAGACACAAGTGGCCGTCCAATGAGGAAATGAGCTGGTGACAAAAAAAGTAAGGTCGGAAGGATCTGTGGATAGAGGTGTGAGAGGTCTAGAATTCAGAATTGCCTCTATCTGAAACAAACATGTGGAAAGTTCTTCATATACTAGATGTGTTAAGTTTAAAACGCGACGTAAAAGAGTTTTTACCGATTTAACGGCTGCCTCCCAAATGTCGCCAAAATGGGGAGTATATGCCGGTATGAAGTTAAAGTTAATATTAAGTTCTGTTAAATTGGCCTGTATGTAAATATTATTCGAGTTTAGAAATCGATTAAGTTCGTTGCTGGCTCCTACGAAGGTTGTGCCATTGTCGGAATATATGTTTTGAGGTTTACCCCTCCGTGATATAAAACGGTTGAGTGCTGCTAAAAAACGCTTCCTTGGTAAGGTCCGTAACAAGCTCCAGGCTTTGGCTGCGAAACAGATAAAAATGCAAATATAGGCCTTTTGCAATCGACAACCACGTCCCTTGCGGTCAGCTATCAGGATAGGTCCACAAAAGTCGACACCTGTGTTGAGGAAAGGAAATTCGAGACACGTTCTTTCAACAGGTAATTTACCCATTATGGGTTGTATAGATTTTTTTTTAATCTTTTACAACGAATACAAGCACGAACTATTGATTTTGATAAATTCCTTCCCCCTAGAGGCCAAAAATTTTGTCTAATGTTAGATAAGATTAATTGAGGGCCAGCATGAAATAATTCTTTATGTTTAGCTTCAAAAATAAGTTTAGTTAAATGATGCTTTGAACACAACACCACCGGGTGCTTAATATCATACGTATAACATGAATTACTGAGTCTACCACCTACTCTTATAAGGTTATCTAAATCGAGGAAGGGGAGTAAGTGATTTTAGTCTGCTACTCTTTGATACTGGTTTGGATGCTTTAAGTAAGGCGTATTCCTCAGGAAACATTTCCTGTTGAGAATAACTCAGAAGATGTTATTGTGATGATCGTAGCTCTGATAAAGTTAGGAAGTTATTATGTTTAGATGCCTTATTTCTACAATTATAAATGAAACGTTGAACGTATGCAAATACTCTTACTAGTTTTTTATAATTTGATGAACGATAAATTAATTGATGCAGTGAATTGGTATTATTTTGTAGTTTTAAATCAATATGAAGTGTAAGCTCTGGAAGTGTTACTGTATGTATGTTTGGAGATGAAGGAATTTTTAAAATTAAGTTATTTAAAAACTCTGGGCCCTTCCACCAAAGTGCGGAAGCGCTGAGGAAATCAGCATTCACCCCACGAGAAGCTAGATCAACAGGGTTTAGCTTAGACGGCACATAACCCCAGGTATGTCCCTTTGTAATTTCTAGTATCTCATTAACTCTATTTCGTACAAATTGCTTAAGAGAACTTGACTCTGTGGAAAGCCAACCCAAAACAATTGTAGAATCACACCAAAAAAAGCAACTGTTGAACACTATTGTTAAAGACTCTATAACTTTTTTATAGAGTCTTGTGCCTAGTAAAGCGCCGCATAACTCCAAGCGAGGTATTGTTGTAGGCTTTAGAGGCGACACCTTATTTTTTGATGTTAAAAGACAAACTTGCACTAATCCGTTAGTTGAGACTGTTCTTACATAAACACATGCACCATATGCACGTTCTGAAGCATCGGTAAATACGTGTAACTGTATTTCCCGAAGATCATCTTGCGATATCCAACGTGGTATATGTATGAGGTTTATGTGAGAAAGAGAGTTAACAAAATTATTGAATTCCGATACAATTTGCGGTGGAACCTCATCATCCCAGCCACATTTATGCACCCACAGCTGTCGTAATATATTTTTTGCCTGTAAAATACACGGTCCAACCAGACGCAAAGGATCGAAAACTTGACTTATGAAAGATAAAATATTACGTTTTGTGTATTTATGTGTAAAGGTGTGGTTAATTGAAAAATAAAAAGTGTCATGAGAGGTATTCCAGAATAAACCTAATGTTTTTGAAGGAGAAGAATCAAGATTGAGAGCTTTATGTTGATCATTTCTATCATCATTCGTTATATTGTTTATAATTGTTTGGCTATTTGATTGCCATTTACGCAAGTGAAATTTCGCGGACTCTAGTATATTCTTTATTTCTTTGACCAAAGCGATAACGGACTAAATAGAGTCCCCGCCACCCAAATAGTCATCCATATAAAAATCATGTTTAATGGCATATTGTACTAACAAGTTAGGAGTATCTTTGGCGAGGGACACTAAACATTTAGTGGCTAAATAAGGGGCCGATGAGGTTCCGTAGGTAAGTGTATTAAGAGTATATGTTTTGAAGGATTCGTTTGTGTTAAATCTAAATATGATTTGTTGTAAGGTGCGTTGTGATTCGTGCAACAAATTAGATCTATACATTTTTTCTACATCTCTAGTAATAGCGTATTTATGTTGACGAAATCGTAATAATATAGACATAAGGTCATCTTGTGTTTTTGGACCCACCATTTGTATATCGTTGAAGCTCTTACCTGATGCCGTGGAAGCGGATGCATCAAATACAACGCGTAATTTTGTTGTTGTACTCGACTCTCGTATAATACCATGGTGTGGCAAGTAATAATTATATTTATTTGTGGAATGTGAATTAGGTAAGTTGTGGGTCATGTGACCTAGATTAATATATTCTCTAATAAATTCGTGATAATTTTGCTTGTATTGAGAGTCTCGTTCAAACTTACGCTCAAGTGCAAGAAACCTTCGCTTAGCCAAGGTATATGAATCACCCAGACAATCTGGTGTGTTCTTCAACGGTATCGTCACTACAAATTGACCAGATGAAGTGCGATACGTAGTATTATTAAACATTTCTTCGCAAGCTTTTTCTTCCTGAGAATATGAATACTGAGATGAAATTGAGTCTAACTCCCAAAATTTTGCAAGAGTAAATTCTTCATTACAGTTCAATGTATGATGACATACATTACGAGTTTGAACGTCGTTACTATATATGCATCCAGATAAAAGCCATCCAAGTTTTGAGAAATGTAATTTTGGATATGTCGGACCAATGTTGTAGCTTTCAGCATTTAAGACTGACCAAAATATTTCTGCACCCACTAAAATCTCAATAGAAGATGGCAGGTTGAATTTAGGGTCGGCTAATTTTATTTCTGAAGGAATTGGTATATTCTCAATGTTTACGTACGAATTGGGTTGGGTGTGTGAAATATTTGGAAGGATGTAACAAGTAATATTTGCTTTGTAATCGCTAAAGTATGACTCAAAAGTTAGTTCGCATATTTGAGTGGCCCGTGTGACTTGGTTATTAATTGTAGATATAGTGGAATCAGTATTATATCTTATCAAACTAAGCTTATTACACATATCTTCCGTAATAAAATTACAAGTGCTTCCATTATCAAGCAGAAGTCTGGCCGTGTGATGCTTTCCGTCTTTGTCCTTTACACGTACCAACGCTGTAGATAATATGACGTAAGCATTGTTAGAAGATGAATTAATATTTGTCGAAAGTGCTACATTTGAAGAAGATGGCTCTTTATTGAAATTATCTTTATGCAAAAGAGTATTATGCCTAGAATTACAATACTTGCAATTTGATAATCTACAGTGGTTACGGATATTACTACAATTCGTACATACTCTACTTTCGGTGGCTTTCTTTATACGAGAATCTACATCAAGTTTAATGAATGAAGGGCATACAAATAAGAAGTGATTTTGTGAACACATAGGACATGTAATGTTTTTATTATAATCTTTTTTGTCACTTTTTACTAACTCTTTTTTGCTAAATGAATATGAATATAATTATTATTGTTATATGTTAAAGGGTGTGATTGAAGTTTTGAGTGTTTGATGTTATGTATAATGGGTCTAGTTACTCCAGCATTCAATGTATCCAATACATCACACCTATTGTTTAAAAATTTAATGAATTGCTGTAAACTTGGTGAGTTACAATTTAAGCTGCACCTGTATTCTTCCCATAGCCGATTCGTAACCGAATCTAATTTTTTTGACATAACAATAATCGCGTCCCAGTGATCGACAGGTTCACCTAATGTTGCAAGTGCTCTTAAATTTTTGTTCATCACATCAATAAGATTTCTTATTTCTACACTACTTTCATAGGATATATTTTTTGTACTTAATAAGACTTGTATATTATTGTTGATTAAAAGACGCATGTTATCATAACTCTCTGTTAATAATTGCCATGCAATTGGATAATTATTTGCCGTTACGTCTAAACTTTGAATAATTAACGACGCAGTACCTTTCAAAGATGCGCGTAAGTAGTGAAATTTATGTACGTCTGTGATGTTATTATTATTATGGATAATTGAAAGATACTTATCTCGAAATTCCAACCATTCCTGAAAGTCACCGCTGAACTGCGGCACGTTGATGACAGGCAGATGGAATTTTAGTGCACAGCTGCCTTCATGGTCGCTTGTCTCGGAACCTGCCCTAGAAGACGTTGATGTAGCAGCATCCATCATACTACGAGCCAAAGCAAGGAGTGAATAATATTGTTCTTCGTATTGGAGGCGTTCGTTGTATTCGTCGTCAACCTGCTCCGACAATGCCTCAATCTCCATCTGTAACGCGTCAAATTGGTCGTATACCGCATCAATTTTTCTAAGCCGGCATTCCAGTTCCGATTTTTGTAGTTCAGATAAGACAACAGTACCTTTTATAAGATTCAAAAAATTACTAAACGATGTGAGTTTTGCTTTAAGGCCTCCACGTTTTTTAATTAGGTCTTTAAAGGGAAGGACTAGCCATTTTAATTCTTTACACTCTTAATTAAAAACAAATAATAAATTATAATTATACGCTTTACTCACATAAATTGACGTGAACTAAATAAGCTAATAAATGTTATAAGTAAGGCTGTAATTTTTATTTTATTTTATAAGTGGGTACCCGTAGGTAATAAGAACGAACACCTAATGAATATGCAATATGTATAAATGTAATGAAATATTAAGCTTATTACGCGCTTATGTATAGAAAAATGTTGTAAGAATAATCTAACGATTATGGTTGAAACGTAGATGAAAGTAGATGAAAAGTTTTTATGCTCAATAATTATATATTATGTCTAAAAATAATTTTACGAAAAATGCAGTAGAAATATGACACAATTCTGAATTCTTTGAAAATTGGATGAAATATAAGTATGAGAAAGGAATTGGAACGAACTCACTCAGTGCTGTTTTCCCTTTCCGCATATCCGCATTCTTTTAATTCGGAAGTATTTTCAAGTGCACATAATGGCTGCCACAATGACGCTTAGATTTAATTGCTGATATGCTTCTGGTTCGTTTTCCATCGAAGGACCACTTGATGTTGAAAGATATAGGCGTAGAACTGTATTACTTATAGATTTATTCGATTCCAATTAATATAATCATATGTAGAAATTAAGATGACGATACAAAGGATAATTAGTAGAAGGTACGGGAAGCGTTCGTTCTACGTCGGTGTTCAATGCTGAGTGTCGCCCCCGGAGCTCACGCGGATCTCGCCAGCGGTCAAAAGGACGTTCAACGCATAAGACGTCTCAAATGCGCAGGCGCAGGCACGGTGCGAGGTCTTCCTACGTTTGTAACAAGACGTCGCGAACAGGGTCACGGCGCTTTTTAAACAGGATCCGGAAATATAACTCATGCTTTCAAATGACGTCCTTCGGAGTTGACCGGGAAATAATAATGCCGGGATTTTCGCCTACATTTTGATAAATTTTTTGATAAATTTGCCCTTGCACCGTATGCAAGTTAGGTAAAATGGTAATTCTGCCCTCATCATTCGTTAACAGTCCCCGCTACCTACATGAGTTCACACAAGACGCATTCGCCTATGTACGAACATACGGAAGACCTGATCTTTTTGTTCTTTTACTTGCAATCCCACATGGAAAGTAATAACCGAGGAACTAATGCCGGGCCAAAAAAGTACTGCCAGACACGATTTAGTTGCTAGAGTATTTAGATTAAAAGTACAAAAATTAATGTATGTAATTAACAAAGGGAAAATTTTCGGAGAGGTGCAGTGCTTCATGTATTCAATTGAATGGCAAAAAAAACAAGACGCATTCGCCTATGTACGAACATACGGAAGACCTGATCTTTTTGTTCTTTTACTTGCAATCCCACATGGAAAGTAATAACCGAGGAACTAATGCCGGGCCAAAAAAGTACTGCCAGACACGATTTAGTTGCTAGAGTATTTAGATTAAAAGTACAAAAATTAATGTATGTAATTAACAAAGGGAAAATTTTTGGAGAGGTGCAGTGCTTCATGTATTCAATTGAATGGCAAAAAAGAGGATTACCGCATGTCCACATTCTAATATGGCTTAAAGAGAAGTTGCGGCCCAGCCAAATAGACGACATAATAAGCGCCGAGATTCTGGATCCCGAGCAAGATAAAGAATTGTATGGTAACGTCGTGCGAAATATGATTCACGGTTCATGTGGAGCACGAAATTCAATATCGCCATGTATGAAAGAAGGAAAATGTACAAAGAAATTCCCTAAACAGCTATTAAAAGAAACAGTGCACAATGACAATGGCTACCCTTTATACAGACGCAGAGCTCCCGAAGATTATGGCAGGAAAGTTATAATCCAATCTCTCTCTGGAGCATTTGAAACCTTAGATAACAGCTGAATTGTCCTGTATTCGCTCATTCTATGTAAAATGTTTAATGCCCAAATTAATGTAGAAGCATGTAGCTCTGTCCGCGCAATCAAGTTTATCTGTAAGTACATAAATAAAGGAAGCGACCAAGCAATATTTAATCTCAGGAGTGAAGGTGAGGCAAATCCCGTTAATGAAGTACAGACCTTTCAAGCAGAGCGTTATGTCAGCAGTAACGAGGCAGCGTGGCGTCTCCTTGGCTTCCCTTTACACGAAAGGCACCCAACAGTTACTCACCTTGCTGTGCACTTAGAAAATGGAGAGCGTGTATATTTCACCGAAAGAAATTTCCAAGAAAGAATTGCATCACCGCCAACAACTGCACTAACAGCCTTCTATCAACTTTGTCAAACCGACCCCTTTGCAATAACGTTGTTATATTCTGAAGTCCCCCGCTATTATACTGAAACATGAACATACCCAGGAAGGAGTGGAAACGCCGTATTCAATCCGCGCCTGTTACAAATTGGCCCGGTGTATAGTCATCAGATGCCCTTGGTCGTGTGAATACCGTACATGTAACTAATTTTGAATGTTTCTGTGTACGATTGCTGCTGCACCATATTCGGGGTCCTACAGGATATAAAGACCTTAAAACTGTCAACAGTCAGGAATGCGCAACTTACAGAGAAGCACGTGAAACTCTGCATCTTTTAGAAAATGATAAGCACTGGGATGAAACCATGGAGGAAGCTGTGCAGTGCCAGTCACCAGCCAAAATTAGGGATCTTTATGCAACTCTCATATCATCTTGCGGGCTATCTAATGCACATGAATTGTGGGACAAATATAAAGAGTACATGGCGGAAGATATTTTGCGAAGGTTACAGCAGACACACGCGAACATAATATACAATGAACACATTTATAATGAAGCACTTAGAAAAATTGAAGATAAAGTAATGGCAATGGTAGGCAAAAAATTAAGCGACTATGGAATGATAAGCCCTCAGCGATCAACCGAAAATGAACTAAGTGATAAAATTATATGTGAAACAAACTACGATATACCAGCTTTGCAGCAGCAAGTAGCCGAATTTGTACCCCGCTTGCTTCCCGAACAAAAGCGAGTTTTTGACAAATTATTAGGACAAATTGAATCTGGAAATGGTGCACTTTTCTTTTTAGATGCCCCTGGAGTAACTGGGAAGACATTTTTGTTAAATTTATTATTAGCGCAAGTACTGAAAGGTAAAAGCATTGCTGTGGCCGTAGCTTCCTCCGGTATAGCCGCCACGCTGCTAAGCGGGGGCCGCACTGGACATTCTGTTTTAAAACTCCCTATAAATCTAGCCCAGGAAGAATCGTCGAGCTGCAAATTTAGCAAAAATAGTGCACGATGCTATTACAATGCAAACTTTTAGTGTGGGACGAAAGTACAATATCGCATAAAAAATCTGTAGAAGCACTAAATCGAACGCTCCAGCATTTGCGCAGTAATACTGATGTAATGGGGGGAATAGTGGTTTTACTGGCTGGTGACTTTCGCCAAACTTTACCCGTCATTCAAAAGGGCACACCTGCAGATGAAATTAAAGCATGCCTCAAGTCGTCTATTTTATGGAACAAGGTAACAAAATTCGGTTTAACTACGAATATGAGAGTGCATTTGTATAATGATCTCAATGCTGGAAACTATGCTGACACACTATTAAAAATTGGCGATAGGCGGTTGGAAACGGATGCTGAGGGCTGCGTTAAATTAACGAGAGATTTTTGTAATTTAGTACAGAGTCATTGCGAGCGTTTATTCAGATTTAACGAACAACATCCATGAAGGCAAATGGTTATGTGAAAGGGCGATTCTTGCACTAAAAAATGAAAGCGTTAACAAAATAAATTCAGATATATTAAGCGAAGTAGCAGGAAAAGTAACAGAGTATTTGTCAGTAGACACAGTTATGGACACAGAACAGAGCACTTCATAACCCGCAGAGTTTCTAAATTCTCTAGAGTTGTCAGGTGTGCCCTCACATAAGCTTTAATTAAAAATAGGCGTCCCAGTCATGCTAATGCGAAAAATGTAACGGGACAAGGCTGCGTGTGACACATCTTGGATGGAACATAATCGGTGCTACAATTTATACAGGCGTAGGAAAACGTGAAAATATTATTATGTGGTATAATAACATTTTCACCTTTTCCCTATAATTCCCACAGATCTTCCTTTTCAATTCAAAAGGTTGCAGTTCCCTATTAAGCTCAGTTTTGCAATGACAATTAATGAAGCGCAAGAATAAACGTTACAGGTAGCGGGGGTCAACTTAGAAAAACCGTGCTTCTCTCATGGTCAGCTGTATGTAGCATGTTCGCGTGTGTCAAATGCCCAGAATCTCCACATTCTTTCCCCGAATGGAAAAACATGTAACATTAAGTACAGTAGCGCCTTAAAAAAGTTTTCAGTTAGTTTTTTTTTTCCAAAATTCCCACAATCAATTAATCAGAATTCCCACAGATCTTCCCTTTCAATTCAAAATTTCCTATTTAGCTCAGTTTCTTTTCAATTCCAAATGCTGCATCTCTGATGGACCTATTAAGCTCATTTTCCTTTCAACTCAAAAGGCTGCATCTCCGACGGATCTTTTATTTGGCTCAGTTTCCTTTCAATTCAGAAAGCTGCATCTCTGATGAATCAATTTAGCTCAATTTATTTTCAAAAGTCTGCAACCCTGACGGATAATTATGCTCAGTTTCCTTTAATTAAAAAAATATCCCATTTCCATTTGGAATAAACAGGCTATTTTTATGCTTTCCTATACGCTGCTTCTCAAAGCATTTAAGGCTGACGAATCAATTTTGCTCATTTTCCTTTTAATGGCTGCATCTCTGACAAATCTATAAAACTCATTATTCTTTCAATTCAAAAATCAATGGATAGTTCATTTCCGAGTAACCATGCGGGCGAAGCCGCAGGTAACAGCTAGTATTTTATATAAGTTCCCTTTTTATATTTCTTGTTGTATTTGTGCTCTTAGATTTTTTCTACTTTTTAATACTCTTTCTGTGTATTCTCCTGTGACGTAGATGTTCGATTCTTTGAGCTGTTTTTTATTTTGCAATATTTAAAATTTTTACCTAGCGTGGTTACGGTTAAAGTAACAGGTTTATTTAAAAAATAAAAAATATTTAATTCCTCTTTTACCAAGCTTTCTTACTGATTCAAGTTCAAAGTCTTGTATATCAATTTTCATTTGATTTTTTATTATATGCATAATTTTTTTTGTAACTAAAGTATGTTAATTCTCCCTCCTCAACTCCAAAAAATACTAAATTTCTTTGTTTGTTTGCTTTTTTGAGTGCGAATATTCTTTTTTCTTGATCTAAACTTGATAAAATAAAATCAATCGATGAGCTTCACCAAGTAATGAGTTAGTAATTATTTGCGTACATACTATATTCACAGGAGATTGTTTTTAAAAACCGGTAGATATTTTGTTGCTTGTCAGTAATGGAAGCAGCAAGGCATATAGAGCCAGCAATAAAATAAAACCGATCAATGAGCTGCACCAAGTAATTAGTTAGCAATTATTTATGTACGTATTCTATTCACAGAAGATTGTTTTAAAAGACGATAGATATTTTGTTGCTAGTCAGTAACAGAAGCAGCAAGTCATAATGAGCCAGCAACATAATAAAATCGATAAGCTGTAACAAGTAATTAAATAAAAATAATTTGTGTACATGCTGGCTTTACAAGAAATGTTTAAAAAAGACAGATATTTTTTGCTGGTTAGTAGTGGAAGCAGAGAGTCATAAAGAGCCAGCAACAAAATAAAACCAATTTATGAGCTGAACCAAGTAATTAGTTAGCAGTTATTTGTGTATATGTTATATTTACTTGCAAATTTTAGAAAAAAAAGAAAGGAGATATTTTGTTCCTGGTCACTAATGGAATCTGCTAGTTATAAATAGCCAGCAACAAAATTATATCGATCGATAAGCTTTACAAAGTAATTATTTGTGTACTTGTTAAATTTACTTTAAAATTTTTAAGAATAAAAAGGTAGCAGATATTTTGTTGCTGGTCAATAATGGAAGTGGTAAAGTCATAAAGAGCCAGCAACAAGATAAATTCGATCGATAGGCTGCACCTGGTAATTAAATAAAATTTATTTCAGAACTTGTTATCTTTACAGGTGATTTATAGAAAAAAGAGATGACATGTATTTTGCTGCTGTTCAGTTGTAGAAGCAGCAAGTAATACGCAAGCAAGTATAAGTCATCGACCAGAACCACAAGAAGGATCGAATCAGGCGCAGCACACCCGCAGATCCATCACAAGACGCAATACCTCAAGTAGTAGTAAGCATCAATGCAACTATCATACGGATGGCACCCTCTCACAACACACCCACTTGATATATAAGGAATGTAGGACTAGTCGTTGTGCAACAGTACTTCAAGCAGTCGGTCACCCGACCACCCCATATAATGCTTATGCATCAAGGAGACCTTCTATAACAATGCTTTAGTATAATAGACCTTACTATCATAATTCCCTAATATAGGATTAGTCATTTTGCAGCAGCACTTCAAGGAGTCGGTAACCCAACCACCCCATATAATGCTTATGCATCAAGGAGACCTTCTATAATAATGCTTTTGTGTAATAGACCTTACTATCATAAGTCCCTAATATAGGACTAGTCATTTTGCAACAGTACTTCAACCAGTCGGTCACCTGACCACCCCATATATATGTATGTCCTTTGGTATGCGTCTCCGGCAGCTCCTCCGTACAAGCATCATACACGACCACCCACCATAACTTAAGAAAATTTTCTTTTATATACGAACCAACATTGACTTTTTTAACCAATTTTCCAATTATTTTATAAATGTTATTTATCTTTATTTTTATAATATTTACGACTTGTATTTCTATTATTTATCACCTTTTGAAGTTTTTTAATAATTTTTTTTATTTTGAAAGGCAATATTTTGCCTTTATTTTCTATAATACTTAATGTCTGAAATGTATTTATTTTAGCTTTATGCTTATTAATGTAATATTATTGTTAAATATATTTTATTTTATTTATTTATTTAAAAGCTTTATTGTTCTAACTATAAAGGTTACAAAGGGCGGACTTAATGCCAGCTAGCATTCTCTGCCAGTCAACCCATGGCGTAGTGAGAAATAGGTGGCAGGTGACTTGAATAACCAAATACAATAAATTTATATAGATATAACACAAATTAAAAAAAGACTTGTAATTTACACTAATACATGTAAGTACAAACAAATACATAATTATCCATATATACCAATTATCCTTAAAACCTATATACATACACATAAATACATACGTAAATACATATACACATACATACATAATATGTCTGGATAAAGGTAGTAAGTAGTATCCAAATTATGTTGACGATATTGTGTGATTTTTCAATTTGGTGAAGGCTAACTTATTTGGTGCTTTCCTAATTTCATCAGGTAAGGAGTTTCAGAGTAATGTAGCCTGAATAGTAAAAGAATTGCCAATAAAGCCAGTGAAATGGAATGGAACTGAAATCTTCAGATTAGTTGAAGAGCGAAATACCTTGTCGAGGTTGGAGGAACGGTATTGAAATTTTTCTTTGAGGTAGGAAGGGGATGACAAATCATTCAAAATGTAGTGGAGAACAGACAATATTCTGGAAGTGCGCTCTTTCTCGGATAGGTAGCCATTTAAGGCGAATTCGATATTGAGAGATGTGGTTATATTTTCGAAGGCTGAAAATAAACCTGATGCAGTTATTAAGAAGGTGCTCAAGCTTATTGAGAAGATTTTGGTTCAAGACTGAGTAACAAACATCTGCGTAATCAATGACAGGCAAGGTGAGTGTTTGGACAAGCATATGCTTAGTTTTGTATGGGAGAAAGTTTTTCAGTCGGTAGAGCGATCTCAAGGTAGCAGTGTCTTTACGGATGATCTCAGTGATTTGTTTTTCCCAGTTCAGCGTCCTATCTATCTATAGACCCAGGTTTTTTACCCAGTCAGAGAACGGGATCAAATTTTCATTATATAAAACAGGTGGCAAGCAACTGACGTCAATTTTTACCAGCATTCTTGAGCTACCTACAAACATTGCTTGACATTTAGTTGGATTGAATGAAATACCAAAATGCGATAAATATCTTCATAAATGTCTTTCAAATCATAGTTTAATTTAGCGATAGCATCTTGTATCATTACCGATATCCGATTGCACATATATTGGGCGATCGTCTGCGTATAGATGGTACGAACAATCAGTGACGGAGGATATGTAGTAAATGAAAACTGAAAACAATATGGGAGATAGAATTCCGCCTTGCGGCACACCAAAATCAAGACTTAACCACTGGGAAGTCTCCTCCTCTACGTGGACTGATTGCTGGTGGTCGCGAAGATAAGAGGAAATTCGTTCCAAGACCGTGAACGGAGTATATCGTGGTCAACTGTGTTAAAAGCGTTGAAAAAGTCTATTAACACCATCACTGTTACTTTTTTGATATCCATTCAGAGCTTTTTATCCTCATTAACTTTTAGCAAAGCATTAGTGGTGCTGTGATCGGAGCGAAAACCAGACTGATAAGCACTCAGTAGGTTATTTTTGATAGGAAATTGGAGAATTGCTTATTATTTATATATTATCTATATATTGCACAGGCCTCTAAAATTTTGGAAAGAAAGGGCAAGATAGATATTGGACGAAAATGGTTAGGGAGTAAAGGGTTACTCTCTACTCTACTGCCTCTGCCAATCGATGAGTCATATGTTTTAAGATTATTTTTGACGCCTCCTTATATAGAAATTAATTATTAATAATAATGATGGGCCGTTACAATATGCAGAAGAAACAGCATTGGTGATAGCACCAAGCCTTGTTGAACGCCAGCATTAGTAAGCTTGTAATCAGAGCGTACACCGTTTACAACGACCAATTGCACAATTTCTCGGGAAGCCCATAGCCAAACCCGATCGAAACTAACGGCTAATGCCTACCCCTTGGACTCTACTGCCTCCACCCATCGATGAGTAACCAGATGATCACCAGCTGATTGACCGCGACAAAACCATATTGGCGGTCAGTGATCAGGTGGTGATCCTCAAGGTACCGCATGAGCTAGCAGTTTATAATGGATTCCATTATTTTGGAGAACAAGGACGTGATGGTGATATGCCTGTAGTTTGACGGATCAAAGTGGTCGCCTTTTTAGGTATCGGGTGGACGAAAGCCATCTTCCATGATTTTGGAACTATGCCTAGGGAGAGTAGGAGTACCGGAAAGACGCATAAGCACCGATGCCATCTCTGGAGCACACATCCTCAATTGAGGTGATTCCGTCAGGCCAATTCTACTTGTATGGATGATGTCTAGGCAGAGGAGTGATTTGTGAACGGAGCGCTGTGTAAACCTCACATCCGGCATGAAGCACTCACACCGCAGGTTGGTCGGCGGTGTGCTCCCCCCGTCATCGAGTGTCGAGTTGGACGCAAAGAAAGAGCCTAGCAGATCAGCTTTCTCCTTTGAGGCATGGGTCAGTGAGTCGTCCTCCCTATTGTGACGGCCCAATATTATTATTAATAATTAAATTCAATATAAATGGGCATCAAAATAGTCTTAAAAGATATATATTAAACAATAAAATTACATTATTAAGCATAAAGTTTATTTTTTTATTTTTTTATGTAATGGAAAACCAACAGCTTACAGATCTTAAATAAACAACATGTTAAATTTACAAGAAGCCAATAACAGGTTCTTACTAATAGAAATACACTAACATAATCTTTCGTCGTTTAAAGGTCATAGCACAATTATGAGCAACAAAAAATGGAGTCTAATTTAAATGCAAAACATCATACATATAATAAGCGAAACTAACAATAATAGCCATAAAGGAAAATAAAAGCAGAGCTAAATGCACAACATAATTGTTCTTAAATTAAATTAAATTACAACACAAAAAAATCTAGACTTAATGCCCGCCTTGCCGATATTATAGCTAGTATTAAACAAATCAAAATCATGCTTTTTGCACAGATTTAAAATATTACTAGATCGATATAAGAAAGTATTTCTTCCGTAATTAGTTGATGAAGCTGGTAAGTAGAGTAATGTATTCTTTCTAAGGTTAACCGTAGGTGTTCTCAGTGATATTTGCGATAGCAGATCTAAGCAATCAACATTTCCAGAACAAATTTTCAATAAAAATACAATGTCAGCAATCTCCCGACGCTTGATCAAAGGTAAACAGATGATGTTGTTTGCATAAGGATATATAGTCTTCTGAACGGTATTTTCTATGGGTACGATAGCAAAGATATCGTATGAATTTACGTTGAATACTTTCAATCCGTATGATGTATGTATCATACATTGGATTCCAGACTTGCGAAGAGTATTCAAGCGTACTGCGGACGTAAGTGCAGTACAATATTTTAATTGTTTTAATGTTATTAAACTCCTTAGCAGTACGCATGACAAAACCTAACGCCTTAGATGCCCTAGCTATGATATTGTCAACGTGGTTGTTGAATAATAAATTAGAGTCGTAGAAAATCCCTAGATCACGTAAAACTGATTGTTTTTGTAGCTTCTGACCTTTAAGGTGATAGCCGAAATGAATTAAGTTTCGCTTGCGTGAATATGTAATGAGGGTACATTTTGATGGATTTAGTTCAAGCTTATTAATAATACAGTATTCCTCCAATCTTAGTAGATCTTCCTGCATTAATTCAGCATCAGCCTGCGATGAGATTGTGGAAAATATTTTCATATCATCAGCAAAACACAGTAGGTGTGATGATTTAAAACAGGTTTCAATATCGTTAACAAATATCAGAAATAGCAACGGTCCCAGTAAGGACCCCTGTGGTACGCCACTTGGTATCGACACCCAACCTGATATATAATTGTTAACAACTACAGCTTGCGAGCGATTGTCGATATAACAGGAGAACCACCGCAGTAGGTCTCCACATATACCAACATACTGAAGTTTTTTTAAAAGCAAATTGTGTTCAATCCGGTCGAAAGCCTTACTATAATCTGTATAAACAACGTCAACTTGATGACCGTCATCCATGGCTTTAGTCAAGAATGAATTAAAAAGCACCAAGTTGGAAACGGTGAATCTACCCTTGAAGAAACCATGTTGAGACTGACTTATTCTTTGTTTGAGTAACGGATACACCTGCTCATAAACCAACTTTTCAGACTTTGGAAATAAACTTAGAAATTGGCTTAATTAGTGACATCAGTTCTAAGACCCTTCTTGTGCACAGGGGTGATATATGCACGTTTCCAAATATTAGGAACTGAGCTTCATCCAACGATTTACGAAATAGCAAACTTATTGGTAGTGCTATCGTATCTGCACAATTAATAAGAAAAATGGCTAGTAGGTCATCAGGTCCAGCAGATTTAGATGATCAAGAGCTTTCAACAACCGACATACGTATTTAGGGTTAACTTCTATTTTTGATATATTTGCGGTTGATGTTGATGTCACATTAGAAATATTTGGAAGAGTTGATTGAGCGCCCTGGTATAAAAAATTTGACTTGAAATAAGTTGCAAACGCGTCACTAATAGACTGACCTGTGTTGTAGATTACACTACCTAAATTGAGACTACTCGGAATAGAGTGAGTTTTTGATTTATGTTTAACATATGACCAGAAATATTTAGGATTTTTTTCTATTGAACTTTCAACGGTTGATATGTAGTCTTATAAAACACATATCTTCCAAATATTTGACACGAGTGCGTAGTATTTTATACGATACTTCATCGGATATATTACCGTAGGTTATGAATCATCCTGAATTTACGAAGATACTTATGTTTTTCTTTAATTGCTCTCTTTAATGCTGGGTAATACCATGTATGGTAGGACTCCGGTTTAATTAGTTTTGACGGTATATGCTTATCTCTTAATTTCTCAAATATTTCATAAAATTTTTAGTGGAATCATTAAGAGATTTCGAAGAGAATTCGGTTCGCCAATCAATTTCAGCATATTTTTCATTAATTAATTGATAATCACATATTAAATAGAAACTTAATAAACGGAGTTCTTTTAAGTATGCTTAGCTCATAAAAACATACTTCCATTACTAACGCTCCGTGAAAGGGATCTACTGGTACCAAAGAGTCGTCACTACAATCGGATAAGGCTACATCACAGTTAGATAATACAACTGTCTTACCATATTTATTGCGTATACCATTATATTGACAAAAGTTAAGCGTATTAATTTCGTCAACTAGTAACCGTTCGTTGTGCGCACTATAGTTAATTGGCTCATAGCAATAATTACAACAATTGGAACAATTGGAAGCGGGTATCCATTTTATGTTGCTTAAATTAAAGTCACCCACTATAAGATACTTATCCGTGGGATATTTTAAGACTGTATCATTTAATTTCGTAAAAAAATTCAATAACTGGTCCGAAAAACTAAAGCTTCCATGTAAATTACATAAATATAAAACACAAATATGCAGAGAAGTAGGCATTTTACTATCGCTTTTTCTGACAGTCAGCATGAGCCAAAAATCTTCAGCACTGGAGTTAAAGGTGGCCCGTCCCAGCGTAATCACGATCGCGGCGCCACACAACATAACGACTATCAAATAACTCAGAGTTCGAAATACCATCCAGAAGCCACGTTTCAGTTATAACAATGACATCGTATTTAGACAGGCAGGTATTACGGTAGAAATCAGATGTTTTAGTACGCAGACCTCGTGCATTTTGGTAATAAATATTTAATAAAGAACTATTCGTGTTATTAATTAAATTGTTAGCCATTATGAATCATTAAATTAAAAATAAAATATAAACAAAGTATAATTAAAATTATAAAACTAGACAATATGCAGAAAGTCTTAAAATAATAACTAAAATTCCTTATTTTGATTTTAATTACAAACTCGAATAGTAAATCAACATAATAAATAATTATCACGTTAAAACAGTGCTGTAATAGTAAATATGTAATTAAAAAAATAATAGTATCAATATCATTCAATAACATGATGCAAAAAAAGAATAGCGAGAAAGCCAAGTCTAGTATTAAAAGAATTGATTAAAATGTAATGAAAAAGCAGGCTTTTAAAGACATAAATGTTGATGCAAAGAAAAATTAAAGTTATTAAACTAAGCAGAATGCAGAAAGTCTTAAAATAACTACTTAAAAATATATTATTTGTATTAGGGTTAATAGCATGATAAGAAAGCAAACCAACACAAAAAAAATTAATAAATCAAAACATTTCTGCAGCGTGGAAAAAATACAATCAATATCATTCTGTACCAAATAGGATATAAGAGCGAAAAGAGCGAGCACAATATGCATACGGTTACCTAAAATATATCGATAAGGCGGGTAGAAACAATCATGCGTCAAGCTATATATATCGAACAAAGAGTTTTAGAAAAAAACACAGAATAACAACAGCGATACATCGGCAAAGCAGGGGTTGTAAACATTTCATTACAAATGTAATTTACAGCAGAAGCAATTAAGCAATACGTAATTAAGCTGAGACATAAGTTAAGCAAATTATAGTACGTTTGGAGGCAGATTACTACCTTGTTTAAATCACTATCACTTGTGATAATCATAACTCTCGTAGTATCAGTTTTTTCTAAAATGAATTTTACAATACTTTACCCAAACGTATTGATAAGCCTTATCTTTACAAATAGCTTTGGTTCTAGTTAACAAGGCCTTAGAATACGGTGTTAAGTGATCATTAACATACAGCCGTTGTTCGTTACCCACAAACCCAATGTGCTTCGCTGTCATAAACTTCTTACTTCGCGCCGCAGCGACAAATTCTTCCTTTATGTAGCGGTTGATGAAGTTGACAATAATAGATTTATCCTTACCAAAATGTGTCGCCACAATAGCAGCACCACGTGCGCCGACCGCTCCACAAGACGCTCACCGCTATCGGAACCCAAGTTCAGCGTCACTTAGCACAAACTATAATCACATCACAAAGTTTAGCTTTCTCCCGATAAAGTAAAAGTCTTATCACGCTATCAAACGACGCACTAATAACTCGTCGATGCAATTAACGGCATAAAGGTTCCTTTAATCACTCCAAACTCCAAGTAGGCCTCTTGACACGTTCAAAACAGACAACTAAATTCGAGGCGGTCTAATTAGACCCAAATGTTCAATAGTAATTCAAAATGGCGCGCACAATTAACACAAGCTTTAGGCCTTCAAGTCAACACCACCAACCCAATCGTCTAACGGTCGCAAACAATACTCAAACTGTTACAACAATAATTATATAATATGGCCTCCTTATCACGAAAAACAAATTAAGATAATACTGTAAGAGGCTCTAGATGTATAATCGACGCGGGCGTCGCGCAAATAAACTCAAGAATAAGCCTCGTTAATACGTACAAATAGAAGGTAACACAAGGTGGCCGCTGCAATTCTTAAGTAACACCGGCACGGCCGCAGCGCTCAACGATTCTTGAAGACTGCGCCGCTTGCTGTGCGCGTCGAGCCCCCTACCATCAAAATGAAATACATTTCAGATATTAAGTATTATAGTAAATTTAAGACAAAATATTGTATTTCAGAATAAATATATTTATTTTAAGAAACTTGTAAAAATATTTGAAATATGATAAATAATAGAAATACAAGTCGAAAATATTATAAAAACAAAGATTTAGACATTTATAAAATAAAACTATTATTAACGAATTTTATCGCCTTTAATTCAACTTTAAATTTATTTTTATTATCCCGACGTTTCGGGTGCTTTACGACACCACGGTCACAGGGGGACTGAGATGTTTGACGTCCCAATGTCATAGTTAGTACGGCTACCTTCAGTTTTTGAATATTAATTTTTGGTTCGATTTACGCAAAATGAGCTTATAGTATCATGAAGTTGAAAATGAGCTTATAGTACAAGCTAGATTGTGAATGTGGTCTCTCTTACATAGGTCAAACAAAAAAGATCTATTAAAACCCGTGTAAAGGAACATATAGCTGACGTGAAGCACCAACGCTCCGGGAAGTCTGCAGTCTGCAAACATGTTCAAGATCGTCCCCACCATTACATTAGATTTGATAGACCACAAATCCTCGCAAAAGAACACCGATTCCTACCAAGGATGATACGCGAGGCTATTGAAATTAAAAAACATCCAAATTTCAATAGAGAAGATGTGTTGAAGATGGGTGCTGCCAGCTGCTTGGGATCCCATAATTTACAAAATTAAACCCAAACTCAAGCATACCACTGCAAGACTTCATGATACTATAAGCTCATTTTGCGTAAATCAAACCAAAAATTAATATTCAAAAACTGAAGGTAGCCGGACTAACTATGACATTGGGACGTCAAACATCTCAGTCCCCCCGTGACCAAGTCGGTCGGGTGAAACGTCGGGATAATAAAAATAAATTAAGGTTGAATTAAACGCGATAAAATTCGTAAATAATAGTTTTATTCAATGTGTAGTGTTCGCGTAAATTTAAGAAATCATTTATAAAATAATTAGAAAATTGTTTAAAAATTGTATAAGTCTTGGAAGGAGTTCATGTATAAAAGAAAATTTTCCTAAGTTATGGAAGGTGTTCATGTATAGATGGCTTGTATGGAGGAGCTGCCGGAGACACATTTTCAATAATGTACATATATATAGGGTGGTCGGGTGCCCAACTGCTTCAAGTATTGTAGCACAATGACTATTCCTATTGTTAAGTCCGGACATAAGGACCTATGTCCGCGAGTAAATTGGCAACCGGGATAGGGTCGCGACGGCACGAGGCAAGACCGAATCTCCAACCAAGACCCCGGCCACTAACTCACATCACCGCCTCAGCGTGGGCAAGCCGGAGAGTCGAATTTACCCTGGATTTCCTTCCCGGACATCGCAGCCGCCCAATAAGTCCTGTTGCAGGACAAAAATTCGACGACCTCCTTCAAATATCTATCAGTGCCCCTACAATCCGTTCCGCAATCCAGCCGGATCCAGTCCGGCAAACCGCGACGCGATAAGGAGCGGCGTGTTTACAAAGGCTACAGTGCTGAGGGCACCTACAAGTTTCAAGCGAACGGCTCTAGTGGCGAGGCACACGAAATAGCACAGATAGGCCCTATGTGAACGCGCGTGGCGTAGGTTGGAGGACTTGACGAGGAAGGGGCCAGCAAAGTCGGTTCCGACTCCAGTGGATGGTCGGATGGACCCGACATGGTTAGGTGGTAAGTCACTCATCATCGTCTGCGGTAGGGTGGCCCTCAATCTACCACAAGTATGTTCCCAAAAGTGACGCTCCGAATAGTGCGTCGGCCAGACAAATTTCAAAACTCCCGCTGCAATTAACCGCATTCTGATCATGATGGTGAGTTACCAGCAACCAAAGCACAATAATAAAGCACAAGAAAAACACAAAAAACACAAGAGCAAAACCAAAAAACAAAGGAACAAAATTTAATAGCTACCTCGAAAAAATGTAAAATGTTACAAACTCTGACAGTAAGCTCTACTAACAATCTTTCAACATATCCTATTTCTATTATCCGATCACTCGACTGGTGTACGCGCACAATTAATCTATATCCAACATGAAGGGATCTCCTCTCGGGTCACATAGCGTTTCAAAACTTAAAAGGACCTCTTGTCATTTAAAGCACGAGAGACAATCAATAAGAGGTGTTTGTCACGCGGCCGAGCGCTTCGCACGAAACCGTCATACCTTAAGAGTAGCTTTTCCAGACATGCAGTTCTATGCTGCGCTTCATCCAAGCCTCAAAGCATCAATTCTCAAATTACTATGCAACCTTGAAACAAACTATAGCAAAATTATTGCCCAGTTATTGATCAAAACAGATAAATTAAGCAAAACGATAAACATAAGACAACCATATTCCATTATTAGAGTAACCATATTTTCCAAAACAAATATCTTCGACAATGCCAACAAAATGTGAAAACAAAGGAAGGATCAATTTTTACTTCCTTCGGCACAAACAGTCACTCAATTTCAATCTTCTATTCAACAACAAACATAATGATCAATATAGTTACAAAAACATATGTACACGTATTCCAAAGGTTTTTCAAATTCACCTTTGTACCTACAACCGATAAAACTACGAAGCATTTAACGGAAAAACCAAAGCAAAAAAAATTTTTTCCTAAGCATTCAAGCTCCAGGGGAGCCCTGGTCTCCAAACCAACCAAGTGAAGGCGTTTGAACCCGAATCCAATAAAGTGCGAACCGTTACACAATCGCCACTCGGGTTGGACGCCTTCCCTGAGGCCGTCAGCAATAGAACGGTTTGACAAGTAGCCTGTTGACGGCTCAAAAGAATCAGTAAAGGCTGTCGTGGTGGGAGTTAGGGCGGCAGCTACCTAGTTGGAGCTGCCTCCATCAGACCGGCACTCGAACCGGGGGCACGGTAGCCTCGAGCAGGAGAGCGCCGAGCGTCGCCCGACAGGGGGCGTGACTGAGTGCCCCCACCCGTGGGAGTCGAGGGCCCGGCAGAGCCCCGAGAAGAAGCACCGGTTCAACCAAGGCACAAAACGGCAATGTGACTGCCCTGGCAGTGCAATGACATAACTACTAAATACAAAATAGATACTGAATACAGTTACCATCAAATTGAACTCAATACAAATTACTACAAATACAAATTGCCATTTATCGAATCAAAACAAATTACACTACACATTTAATTTAATTAATACAATTACGGTTAATTAAATTAAACACAATTACTCCTCCGCGAGTACTAACTACAGTCGGTCAACGAGACGCCACGCTAAGGCGACCAACACTTCGACAATTTAACCAACAATCCAAATGTAATAAATACCAAATACACACGAATATAATAACGATAACACGATAATTCCACGCTTATGTGGCAACGGTAATGATCAACCCTATACGACGCGTGACGGTACCTAACCTAACTACACTCCGCTTACGGGCGCGGCTCTAAATTCTACCTACCACTAACAAAGTAAGCGAACAAAGAAAAGAAGGAAAGAAAAGAATTTTTTTATTACGTGATTCTATACACCGATCCGCTAACAAACAACACGCGAATAAAACAAAAATTATTACGTATTGCGGCTGGGAGTGATTGTCGATACAAGCAACCACGCTATCACAATACGGCCGGGCATGATGGCAGAGACCATCAACAAACCACAACAAACAACCACGTGGTTACAACCACGCTCTGCTACCAGATGTTACGGCCTAATGTTACCCTGACAAGGTCGTTGAACTCGGCCCCATCAGGAGTCCAACTCGACGAGTAACGGAAGGTCGAGCCAAAAATGGCCTATGGATAAATAAATTAGACAGGTTAGGTACACAAACATAAGAATTACCCATTTCCAGAAGTGGGGTTAACCACAGGAATAGTCAGGTGAAAGTAAGGTGATTGTGAGTTGTGTTCAGTAAGTGTTCAATATGTAACCTGACATCCCCGCTGGTGCTAGACAGCAGATCCAAAGGCGTCGCCTCTCTTCAAATGTGGGATCCATCCAAGGGGCATTCAACAATGGAACACTTAAGCTTCTACTTTCACTATATTCGTTTATCACTTTATTGTACAATTAATTATCTTCAAGTTAATCAAATCAAGTTAATCGACGTTAAACATAGACACGCGGTACAACTCAAGGACGGTGGGTCAAAGTTCAATGTCCTAGGCTCACGTAGCACAAAACTACTACCGCGTCTATGCAATTAATGGAATAAAAGGTACTTTAATCACTACAAATTCCAAGTCGGTCTCCGTCACGTAACACAACAAAATAGACACTAAATTCGAGACGGTCTAGGTTATATTCTAATATTCAATAATAAATTCAAAATGGCGCGCTCAATTAACACAAGTCTTAGGCCTTCGAATTAACAGCTGCTGCGCACAACCGTATAATTCACAAATAATAAATAACACGGTTACAAACAATTATCCAATATGGCCTCGTTATCCGGAAACTTACAAATATAAGATAACACAAGGAGACTATCAATATATAATCGACCCGGGAATCATATCATTCACGCGACATCTAACTCGAACGCCGGCGTTCAACTAGCGCCGACGCCGCTCTCGGATACCCGCGGCCTCGTGGCTGACCGGGTGCGGCCCGGTCCCGCCGCTGACCCACACACAACTCGGCTCGCTGCAGACTGCCACTGCGCTGCACATACAATGCAGCTAGCCTCCGCCTCCCGCACCGCGCTAACCGTTCCTTCACCCGTTCGACTATCGGGCGCGAACACCAATATTAGGGACTTATGATAGTAAAGTCAATTATACAAAAGCATTACTATAGAAGGTCTCTATGACGAATTTTCATAACAATAGTAGGGTCGTGGGTTGAATATTAATGACTTATGAAAGTAAGGTCTATGATACAAAAGCATTATTATAGAAGGTCTCCTTGATACATAAGTATTATATGGGGTGGTCGGGTGACTGACTGGTCTTAGTCTGACAAAATGACTAGTCCTTTATTAGGGACTTCAAAAGGATTATTATGGTGGCGTGTATGCTACTTTACGAGCAATTGGTCCGAAGTAAACTTGGACTCGCTATCCGATGTATCCTAGACATATCAACATAGTGCCGGTGGTAAGCGGGTTTGTTGTAGCAATACGACTTTCCCATGAACATCGCACACCCATACCGTTTGTGGGCGGCGTCGTAGTGCATAGCGATGTACCGTCTATTTTTCGGATTGAGATGAGTGTGTTTGGTAGCACCTATAAGTGTAACAGGGAAAATCAACTTCATGTCTTAGTGCATTAGCGCTACGATAAGTGGAGTTTTGTTCACTGGCGTCTTAGTAGCGTGTTACTATGATACGTTGGTGATATTTTTAGTTAACAACAATACAAACTTTGTTACCAAAGTCAATAGGGATCATGTGGATGTGTTGTGAGGGGGGCGCCATCAGTATGATAGTTGCATTGATACTTACTGCTACGTGCGGTATTGCGTCTTATGATTGATCTGCGGCTGTGCTGCGCCTGGTTCGACGCATTCTTGTGGTTCTGGTCGATGGAGGTATGCGGGTGGTGATGTCTGCTGGGATGTATAGGGGACCTTGACGATAGTAGTATTGATGCTTGTTGCGTTCTGTAGCATTGCGTCTCTGCGATGGTTGTTTGGTAGGACGCTATTCTCAATGGCACTCTCTGCGTCTTGGTTTGACTCACACCTAAGTAGCTTTGCCTAAGTTGAGTCCCTTCATTACGGGGCTGCAGACTGTCTGACCTCCATTATGTTTTACATAACAACATAATAATATATCTCTGTAACTTTCCCACCTTTGAATGATTGAAGGCAACTTGTAGGTGGGTGAGACAAACATGATCTAAAATGCATATACTCAACGTCAGACACAAACCCTTTCCGATGGCAAATCATTACTAACATCTTATAACTGCCTTTTGGCTATATCTGCCGTTGTATTGGTCGGTGTCGACCTCATGCGGGTGGTAGCTGGAGGGAGGATCTGAGGAGACTCTCTAGGCTGCGGCCGAAAGCCGCACAACGTGGGACCCCATTCTCTTGAGGTGAGCGGTAGACTCATGACACGGTCTGAGGCTAGTAGCCATGCTGATCATGCAATTGGTGGTGATGCCATACACTTACATCACGTCTGCAGGAGCGGCGGTCTGGCAGGTGGTGGCGCTCACGGAGAGTTTACCGCCAGTGTGCCTATTTGCCTAAACTGTGTTACGTACATTTACTGTGGCTGGATTCGTTCGTATTCTGTATGGCGTTTACACTAGTGATGCAACGGAAGTGTCATATCGGAAGCAGAAACGGAAACAGATGTTAAAAATACTTCTTTTTTGCAGAAACGGATGCGGAAACGGAAATAATACTTATTTAAAAAAAATACAAATAAAACTTTTAATTAACATTCAAAATTACGTAGCGGTAAGTTAAATTTTATGAAAAGTAGTTCGGTCGCTTTTACGCCTAACAATCTGTTCCAGTGTTCTTCATTATATGAGAACACATATAAGTCCAGCTCCGATAAATAATTTCTCACTGGCAATGCTGCGTACCACCAACATACCAAAGCTAAATAATATCCAAAGCATTTAGATTTAGCGAGTAGGTAATTTAGTACAGCCCTAGCACGAAAGTAAGACGTAAATAAACTTAGAATCCGAAATACTCATTAAAGTTTCTTTAAAAATAATTAATATAAACTTCAAGTAAAAAATAAATAATATAAACTTCACGCAAACATAACTGCTGCCTAATTAATTTGCAAACCTAACAAAGGCATTTATTAAAAACTATTTTTAAATGAAGAAAACATGTTTTAACTAAAATCTGGTTTTAACAATAACATATTTTATTTCAGTAACTTAGTCTTTTACAAATATTAGATGTGGGAACTCCCCTTTAGGCAAAACATCGCCTGTGGTGGGAGGAACCGCTCTTCTTACAAACGGTACTACACATAACACAAACAAACATAGAAAACTAAATTACAACTAATATACACTAAAACAAGCAAGTTTACGTGTAATTAATATTATTTTTAGTTATTTTTTATTTTGTTTCCTTCTGCTCGTTGTGTGTGTGTGTGTGTGTGTGTGTGTGTGTGTGTGTGTGTGTGTGTGTGTGTATGTTATGTGTGTGTGTGTGTGTTTGAGTTTAGTTGTGCGTAAGTGTTGTGTTATATAACTAATATTTGTTATTTAATATTTTCAAATTTCAAATACTCACCTTAAATAGTATTGGCGATAACTGGAACCTGTATACTCTATAAGACCTATGGATACCTGCACGTAACGACGATATGTTAGTTTTTAAGCATCAGTTCTGTCTCAGTGTAACTTATTGATTTCAGCCATTCCAAAACCGTTTTCTTACAATCTTTTTTTATTAAGGGGAAATATGTTTAGATACTTATTTATTTTATTGTAGATTGAGGCAGACTGCAAGTACTGCCGTCTTGCAAAGTCAGATTTCACTGTGGGAACTAAGGCAACTTTATACTTTCTTCTCTTCGTGAGCAATTTAGCATCAAAGGGAAGAGATATGTGCATTGTAAGAACAATATCTAATATGTATAGTTTTCTAACTGATATAAGATTAGCTTCCCGATAAAGATCTTCAGTGGGGTATCTATATGGTTTTAGAAGCATTACTTTTATCAGCAACCTTTGAGCTCGTTCCAGACATAGTAGAGCAGTTTTAGCAGCTGAGCCCCATACTGATATGCAGTATACCAGTATGTATTTTGCGAGTGCAACATATGTTTGAGTAAGTAACTCTTAACTCGCAATATGACGTAAAGCTTTAAAAGTCCAGATCAGCTTTCTCACTCTTTTCATGGTCAATTCTACATGCAGGTACCAAAAAAGACGCTGATCGACGAGAACCCCTAAGTATTTAACATAAGCAACTTTATCTATTCTTGTACACGAGCAGTCATTATCAGACGGGTCACCACACTTGTGAATTTTTATGTCAAAGTTTGAAGGGGGTTGAGTTGTGATGTTTTTACTAAAACAAATATATTGAGTCTTAACAGCATTTAAAGTCAGGAGGCTTTTGTCTAACCAGGATGTTATCTTTGCCAGGGCATTTTCTGCCGATATTTTTACTTCAGACCAGGATTTGCCAGAGAGGATCTGCGTAAGAAAATACAGTACCATTTGATAGTTTTAGAAGACAGAGATTATTTATATACACCAGGAAAAGCGTTGGTTCTAGCACACTCCCCTGTGGGACACTGAATGTTAAAGTGGCTTCCTGACTAGTGTGATTACCTATTCTAACACGCTGCTTTCGGTTAGTAAGGTAATCTTCGAATAATTTGAGAGGAGTACCTCTCACCCCTACCTCTTCAAGTCTATTTAACAGGATGGGCACCGACACTGTGTCAAATGCCTTCTTAAGATCGAGTAATACTCCCAGACATTTGTTTCCAGAATCCACTTCTTTTACTACTAGAGTTGTAAGAGCCTGAATAGCATTTTCAGTCGATAAGCCTCGTAGGCATACATTTTATAAATAAATAGGTAGGCAATTCCTTGACTGACCATTTGTTTTTTTAGTTGGCGATGAAAGTTTTACAGTTTCAACTAACTTCTCAAACTGCAAACTATTTGGCGTTTATGATGGCTCTTTATAGCGGTAGTTGTGCAGCCTTTTTGCGAGTATATTTTGTCACATAATTTACATCTGCCGAATTGTAGGGACACAGTATAGGTATCTATTATATACTAGCTCTTTAGATTGCGTGTCCGGTGACCTACATCATGCCCATACTTATTTAACAGCTATATCTATGTATGTGTAATGCATGTGTATGTGTATAATAGATATAGGTGTGGCGGCTGCGTCCGCCATGCGGAGTCGCAAATATATCACCGTTTACTCGACACGTGTCTTCATTTATTGCAACCTCCATTGTACATCTTAATGGACTTAAGTAAATTAATTAATTAAATACAGTACCCGTTAACCGTTTGTGAATTAGTGTCGGTAAAATATGTATCCGCAACCCGGACCTGCGCCAGTTCCTGCAGCGCCTATCGCGCCCGCGCCGACACCACCGCCCGCCCAGGGCGAGCAGGCGTCGACGGAGACCCGCGCAGATGGCGCCGTGGCACTGGCGAGTATCAGCGTTACGTCTAAAATAGCCGACTTCCGGACGGACCAACCGCGACTCTGGTTCGTTCAGTTCGAGGCCGTAATAGAAAACCAGAAAATCGGGGATGCGGCCAAGCAAAATCTGGTCGTAACTAAATTAAGCAAGAGCACTATACAGCAGGTAAGTGATCTACTGCTGTCGCCGCCATACGAAAGGAGGTATCAGACGTTAAAGGATCGGCTTCTGCAAGTGTTTGAGGAGTCGGAGACTAGACAATTTCAGAAACTACTGGGGGAGATGGAGCTCGGCACTCAAAAGCCATCGCAGCTCTTACGTCGGATGCGAGACCTCGCGAGGAATAAAATGCCAGACGCTACACTCCAGATTATGTGGACCAGACATTTACCCACGGCCGTTCAAGCTGTTCTAGCTGTCACCAAAGCAAAGGACCTGGAAAGCCTGTTGACGGTGGCGGATAAGGTGATGGAAGTGACCAGGCCGCCAGAAATTGCTGAAGTCAGCAGCGTTACATCCAGCAAGCTCGACGATTTAGAGGATATAGTGAGTAAACTGCAGATCGAAATAGCAGAACTACGTCGGTCAAGGTCGAGTCAACGCAACAATAACTTAGGTAACAGGGGGAGAACGGGGCGATCAGGTTCGCAGCAACGCAGCGCCAGTATGTTCCGTAAGAACCCGAAATGGTTATGCTTTTACCATCATCGTTATGGTTCCAAGGCCGTGAAGTGCGTTGATCCTTGTAATTGGGCTAGGGCGAAGCCATCTACGCCGTCCGCACAGGGAAACTAAGTACGATACAGCCAGGGGCGGAGGCATGTATCGGTTTGCAAAATAACCACCTATGCGTTTTGGACAAAAATACCGGACTTAAGTTTGTAATTGATAAGCATGCCAACATATCTGTAATTCCGGTGGTAAAAAAGTGTGCGTCATTCCCTACCGCGAGTGATAATTATAAATTATATGCGGCGAATGGAACGGAAATTAGAACCTATGGTACGCGTACTCTAGTTTTAAATTTAAATTTAAGGAGAGCATTTAGATGGTCTTTTATTATAGCGGACATTAAATAGCCTATAATCGTTGCCAACTTTCTAAGCCATTATAAACAGTTGGTAGATTTACACGCGCGGAAATTAAGAGATCAAGTTACGCATCTAAATGTTCTCGCTTCGATTGTAGCGTACAATAGTAAAGATGACTCGTCTATAAGAACTATAGATAGTAAAAATGAATGGCACGATATATTACTTAAGTACCCGGATTTGACTAAACCTGTGTCGTATAAGGAGACTCCTAAACATTCCGTATGTCATTACATAGAGACGACAGGCCCACCCGTCCATGCGAAGGCTAGGCCTCTACCTCCGGGCAGGTACAAGCGGGTTAAGGAAGAGTTCAAGCTCATGTTAGATCTAGGAATATGTAGACCTTCTAAAAGTGCATGGGCAAGCCCTTTACACGTTGTCCTTAAAAAAACGGGAACATTCGTCCGTGTGGTGACTACCGTAGGTTGAATGCAATAACTAAGCCCGACCGTCTATTTTTTTATTTTTTAATGAACCAACAAACACCCAACAAATAAAACCCTTAAAAAGCCCCCCAACCCCCCCCCCCCCCCCCCCCCTATCCTATACCAAGGTTGCAAAATTTTAAGTACGTGCTATCCGGTAATAAAAAGATATTTACCCGATTAGATTTGAAACGGGCATATCATTTCATTCCAGTGCTAGAATCGGATATTGAGAAGACTGCCATAATTACACCCTTTGGATTGTTTGAGTTTCCACGCATGATCTTTGGTTTGCGAAACGGAGCCCAAACGTTCCAGAGATTTGTGGATTCGGTAGTCCTCAAAGGTCTTGATTTTTTATTCATTTACCTCGATGATGTCATCATAGCTAGCGACTGTATAGCCAGCCATAGAGAACATTTAAACAAAGTTTTTCAAAGGTTTAACGAGTATGGGGTGACAATAAATGTTTCTAAATGTGAATTCGGTAAGGCTAAGTTAGAATTCTTAGGATATGAGGTGTCGTCGGAGGGAGTACGTCCTCTTGACCGCAAAGTGCAGGCTATCGTCAGTTATCCGAGGCCGGAAACCGTCGAGCAGCTACGTCGATTTTTAGGTATGTTGAATTTTTACCGATCTCATATTCCTAAAGCAGCCGACTATCAGGCAGAACTTAACGCGTATTTGCATAATACCAAAAAGCGCGATAAAACTTTAATTAACTGGACTGATAAGACCAACGAGGCATTTTTGAAGTGTAAAGAGAGCTAAAAAAACTCTGCTACGCTTCATTATCCTTCACCCGACGCGGACTTAGCGTTGGTAACCGACGCTTCAAACACTAGTATCGGTGCAGTATTACAACAAAAAGTAAATAATATTTGGCAAACACTTGGTTTTTTCTCAAAAAAGTTGTCTGAGTCTGAAAATAAATACTCAACTTATGATAGGGAATTGTTAGCAGTGTATATGGCCGTCAGACATTTTAAAAATTTATTGGAAGGTCGCATTCTAACAATTTTTACGGATCATAGACAGCTAGTGTATGCATTCCATAAAGTCAGTAACGATAAGTAAAGTCCGAGGAGAGTCCGACATGTCTCGTACATAAGTGAATTTACCACTGATATTCGCTATATTAGCGGAACACACAAATGTAGTCGCTGACGCTTTATCGCGCATAGAGACAGTAAATTGCCCAACAATATTAGATTACACGGATATCGCAATACAACAAGCTAGTGACGAATACCTACAACAAGCATTAAAAGTGTCGGATAGCAACTTGCAGTTTAAGCAGTGTCATTTGCCCGGCTGTGAGAAACCTGTGTATTGCGAAATCTCATCGAGTAATATTAGACCTTATTTACCGAAACAATACAGGCAATCAGCATTTCATTCCGTGCATAACCTCAGTCATCCTGGCATTAAAACAACCAAAAACTTAATGAAAAAAAAAGTTCTTTTGGCCAGATATGGATCGCGATATAGCAAAGTGGGCACGGACATGTCTTAATTGCCAAAAAGTTAAAATTACAAGGCACACTGTATCGGGTGTAGGACAGTTTGATCGACCCGATCGTTTTCAGCATTTACACATAGATATAGTAGGGCCATTACCTATTTCGGCAGACGGTCATAGATATTGTGTAACAATGATAGACCGGGGTACCGGATGACCCGAAGCTTTTCCGGTACAGAACATTACAGCGGATACTGTAGCGAGAATAGTGTTTGAAGGTTGGATCTCTCGTTTCGGATGCCCTTCGAAGCTGACCAGCGACCAGGGTAGACAGTTTGAGAGTGACTTCTTTCACCAATTAATGAAATACTTAGGGATTCACAAATTGCGCACCACGCCTTATCATCCACAGAGTAACGGCATGGTTGAGCGTTGGCATAGAGCACTAAAAGTGGCTTTAATCATCATCATCATCATCATTACAGCCCTTCACAAGTCCACTGCTGAACATAGAAAACTTGCCTCCCCCAAGTAATGCCACAAAGCACGGTCCTGAGCCACCTGCATCCATCGACTTCCTGCATATCTTACCAAGTCGTCACTCCTCATGGGGTGCCCTACACTACGCCTACCGGTACGAGGCTGGCACTCGAGAACATTTCTTCCCCATCGGTTATCGGTTCTTCGAGCTATATGGCCGGCCCATTGCCACCTCAGCTTACTAATCCGTTGGGTTATCTCGGTCACTCTGGTCTTACTGCGGATATCCTCATTTCTGAGTCTATCACGCCGAGAAACTTCGAGCATAGCCCTCTCCATAGCTCGCTGAGCGACCTCGAGCGTCCTCATACGGCCAGCAGTGAAGGACCACGTCTCAGATCCATAAGTCATCACTGGCAACACGCACTGGTTGTACAATCTAGTTTTTAGAGATTGAAGGTATACCTGACGAGAAGATATGTCGTAATTTCCCGAACGCTGCCCAGCCGAGTTGAATCCGTCGATTAACCTCTCGGTCGAAGTTGGACTTGCCCAGTCGGACTATTTGTCCCAGGTAAACGTACTCGTCAACAACTTCTAGCATAGTGCTCCCAACAACTACCGGCATAGGTGTGACATGGACATTAAACATAATCTTTGTTTTGTCCATGTTCATCTTAAGACCTATCCGTTGGGAGGCACTATTGAGGTCATTGAGCATAGTGCTTAAGTCCTCCAGCGATTCTACCATAAGGACTATATCGTCGGCAAATCGAAGGTGAGTGATGTACTCGCCATTGATGTTAATAACGTATCCTTTCCAGTCCAGTAGCTTGAAAACGTCTTCCAATGCAGCGGTGAAGAGTTTCGGGGATATAACGTCACCCTGTCTTACACCTCTCTGCAGTTGGATAGGTTTCGAGCTCTGGTTCTGTACTCGGATAGCCATCGTAGCCCTACTGTACAAACACTTCAGCACTTCGATATACCGACAGTTAACTTGGCACTGCTGAAGGGACTGTAGCACCGCCCAAATTTCGACGGAATCAAAGGCTTTCTCATAGTCCACATACGCCAGGCAAAGTGGCAGATTGTACTCTTCAGTCTTCTGTACAATCGGCCGCAAGGTATGTATGTGGTCTATGGTACTGAAACTTTTTCGGAAACCGGCTTATTCGGGAGGCTGGAAGTCGTCGAGTCTGCGTACGAGATGATTCGTAATGACTCTCGAACAGCACGTAGACGCGGCTCAGAAGGGAAATCGGTCTGTAGTTCTTCAAGAGAGCGTTGTCGCCTTTCTTAAAGAACAAGACCACCGCACTTCTGCTCCACGCCTCTGGAGTAGTGCCACCATGGAGGACGGAATTGAAGAGCTTCTGAAGAACTTCAAGTACCGGTGTTCCACCCGCTTTCAGAAGCTCTGCTGTAATTCCATCCTCGCCTGGGGCTCTGCCGTTTTTAAGGTGCTGGAGAGCCATTCTAATCTTGCTTAGACTGACGTCCGGGATATCATCGGAATAGTGTCGAATAAGACTTGCTCTTGGATCGTTACTCACACTTGCATGTGGCTCCAACGATGATGTGTACAGCTGCCCATAGAACCTCTCAATCTCACTCAAAATCTCAGGTGTCCCGGAAACGATGCTGCCAGTCACTCAGTCTTCAGCTTTGACAGTTGGCTCTTACTGGCAGACAGATCTCTGACAAAGACTTTGGAGCCCTGGTTCCGCTCGATCGCTTCTTTAATACGAGCAGTATTAAAGTTGCGTAAGTCTCGCCGCATGCATTTGGAGATCTGTCTGTTCAGTTGCCTGCATGCTGTCAAATCTGTTGACGATTGCAGCCTCATCTCCCGTCTAACAGCCATGAGATTAAGAGTGTGATCGGAGAGTTTTTGTGTTCTTCTGCGGCGGGTCTTGCAGAACTTAGCTCCGACCGCATGGACAGTTTCCACGAGCTTGTCATTCATATCGTCCACTGCATTGCAATCTTGTAGGCACTGAAAGCGGTTACGTAACTCGAGCTGAAAGTTTTCGGGATTCTGGATTAGAGCACGAGGGGGACGGAGCGTTGACTTCATTAGACGAGACCTCTCCAAGTTAACGTTTAGGTTCAGTGTGCCTCTAACCATTCGGTGATCGCTGCCAGTTTTCACCCTTGCGATCACTGAGACATCACTGAACAGTTGGCGTCTGGTCGTCATAATGAAGTCAATCTCATTTTTTGTCGAACCGTCGGGGCTCGACCAGGTCCACTTCCTGTGGGGCCGCTTCTGGAAGAAAGAGTTCATCATAAAGAGTCCCTCTTTCTCCATAAAGTCGGTCAACTGCTGGCCCCTTCGATTCCGTTGCCCTACTCCAAATTTCCCTAACTTCAGCTCACCGTTTTCTCTTGTGCCTAGTTTTGCGTTGAAGTCTCCCATCAACACCGTGTAGTGGGTTTTGGAGGAATGCATGGCTTTGGAAATATCCTCATACATTTCCTCCACCTCCTCATCGGGATGTGCCGAGGTTGGTGCGTAAACCTGTATGACCTTCAGCGAATACCGTTTAGTGATTCTGAGTATCAGGTACGCGACCTTCGTCGACACACTCCCAATCTTTACAACGTTGTTGACGAGAGACTTGTGGACGATAAATCCGACACCTCCTTGGGACAGATGGTCGCCCTCCCGGTGATAGAACAAGTTGCCGGATTCGAGAATCACCGTGTACTCCCCCTCTCTTCGGACCTCGGATAATCCTATAATATTCCAGCGCATCTTGTCTATCTCTTCTTCCAGCTCCAGGATCTTCTCGTTAGTCCTCAGGGTGCGTGCGTTAAATGTTGCCAGGTCGAGTCGTCGTAGGTGGCAACCGAACCTCCACCGGAGATTCTTAGCACCCCCTGCCCCGCCGTTACCGTGGCTTTAATGGCACGATTAAAATGCAACAGTTCATGGGTAGATGAATTACCAGTAACGCTGTTAGGTCTACGCGCCGCTACTAGAAGCGACAGTGGTGTGAGCGCAGCTGAATTAACTTATGGTAAATCAATCAGATCCCCGTGTGATTTCTTCGAAGATGCGAAATTTGGCGATACGGATTCAGAATATTTACAAAAGTTACCGGATAATATACGTAATTTGAATCCGAGACCACCGTGCTATCGTAATTCGCGTTCGTTATTTGTTTCTAATAGATTAGATAATTGTAAATATGTGTTTGTTCGCAATGATTTGATGCAAAATTCTCTTCAACCCCCTTATGATGGCCCCTATAGTGTCATAAGCAGGAGAGGGAAAACTTTTGTCATAAAAATAGGAGAAAAAGAAAGTACTATTTCTATGAATAGGTTAAAACCAGCGTACATTCTGAACAAGAACGATTTAAGCAGTAACATTAATTTTAATGATGATAGTTGCAACGTAGTTTTGTTAGCACAAATAACGCAGACACTTCTAGAAAAGTTTTAATTCCAAAAACAATGCGAAGTGGCCGCGTTATCAAGACGCCAGTACGTTTTGCATTGTAATCAATTCTATTCTAAGTAGAGCGAATCATCGTTACTTAGGATTAGTGGTTATGATTACGATTGTTTTAGGTTCGATTTTTAACCTACATAATTAATAAATGTAATAACTTGTCAGTTTAATTTACTTAATTGTGAACTGTTCTTTTATTAACTGTTATGATTTATGTAAATTCTAGGTAATTAAATATGGTAATTAGAAAAGTTCCGATATTATATTTTAAGCTTTAAAGAGTAAACTATATGTACTATAATTAGTTGTAATAATATTTAGCAAACATTATTCTTTAATATGCGCCTATCTTTATGCTTCATAGTTGCGAGTTGCATAGCATGCATTTCGCAATGGATCAAAGTACATGATTATTGAGGTAACGTTTTAGTTATTGTAGCATTTTAATTGTCATGTCATTATTAGTCATTGTTAAGCATTTGTAATAAGATATATTTGTTTTGCAATGTAAAATGTGGAACGCTTCACGATTTTGGTGTGTGAATGTTAACCTAGTGTAAGTTAAGTATTTATCTTTATATAAGGAGAGGAATCGTGTAGGGACACAGTATAGGTATCTATAATATACTAGCCCTTTATATTGCGTGTCCGATGACCTACATCATGTCCATACTTATTTAACACCTATACCTATGTATGTGTAATGCATGTGTATGTGTATAATAGATATAGGTGTGGCGGCTGCGTCCGCCATGCGGAGTCGCAAATATATCACCGTTTCTCGACACGTGTCTTCATTTATTGCAACATTCATTGTACACCTTAATGGACTTAAGTAAATTAATTAATTAAATACAGTACCCATAAAACCGTACACGAATCATCAATCTCAAAATAATAGTTGCAAACAGGACTTGTTTTTAGCTTCATGATTTCACGTAAATTACACACACGACTTTAATTTCTAATTAACTAAAAATACAATAAATCCATTTATGTGTATGCGTCGCTGAATTCCGTTCAGAATTCCGTTATAAAACTTGTGGAAACAGAAGCAGAAACGGATGTTAAAAACCATGCAGAACTTCCGCAGTTGCGGAAACAGAAACAGAGTTCTGTTGCATCACTAGTTTACACGCATTGACATGCGTGACTTCGGTCGAACGACAAGTGGCCAAGCCTCTTTTACTGGTTCGCCAGTTATTTGGCTGTGGACTATGGTCCAGTTCCCGAATTAGCGTTCCTTTCGGGGAGAGTGCATCAAGCTGGTTGGCGCTCACCGTGCACGGCGTGTGTTGTGCCGTGTGCCTCCCCCTACATTTTTTTAAATAAATGTAGGAGAGCGAAGCCCTTGTGTTGGGCATTTTGTATTAATATATTGTGAACCTTTTCCAAGCGGAAAGGGATAATTAATAATAAATTTATAATGTAAATCTGATACAAGTGGAATAGGGACGTTTTATGTTCTTAACCCTCTCGAGCCCTGTCTTCGTGAACGGGGTCCATTTAGCTTATAAGGCGCTACCAACAGCTTGCAATTGCTCTAGTGAATATTCATTCTTCCAAAAGACACCCAAAAGAACTAAGTTACTAAACAAACAAAACGTAAATAAGGGTCCTAACTGAGATGATTACGCCAAAATAATACAAACGGCCTTTTATTAAACCTTTAGAAAGATCATTTAGAAAGATCAAAACATATTTTATTTATCCTGGTCACAAATATATAATTTTATTGAAAATGGGTAATTAATTATATATATATATATATATATAAAATAAAAAAAAATATATAATATATTTAATATGTATTTTATAGAGAGGGGGGGAGCGTTTCACTATGCAGAGATAGAAGAGATGGCTGACAGAAATTCCCTTGGACAGCCTTGGCGAGAGACCAGAATGCATTGGATCCAGAAGGAAGGCGAACTAGTTTCTCGCCAATTCTGCCTATGTGCTCAGACTTTGTCCTGGCAATGTCTCTTTAGAAGGACCTGGAGGCGAAATTATACTTCTTTTTTTGGGGCACTGGTGTTTACATCCCGGGACGTTGATGCGTCAGCCCAGGCACGGTAACACTACTGCTTACAGCATTATGCTATTTTACAGGAGCGACTAAACTATGGCTGAGTTCCGCCTTCAATGGACACCACAGAGGAAGGATTAAAAATGTTTTATTCCCTGAAGTGCCACATCAGCGACGGAATCAGCAACAACTTTGGGACCGTTCGGCGAGAAGCAAACCCACCCCCAAGAGTGTGATGCGAAGAAAGACCGCATGCTATCCCAATCGGCTGACCTATAGTGCTAAACACGGCGGCAGCCTTCAGAATATAACTGCGACTTCAGCGTGAGTGGCACCACACTTCGAACAAGACAATAATCTGAGGAGCCAAGAGGGACATCGACGGAGACCTGATATCTGTCCGGATGAGAGGTCAGCAGAAGATCCAACAGGGAAGGTGGATCATGATCCTTCACATCTGGATTCCGCGTAGGTGAAGTAACCAGTTGTGTCAAACTAAATGCTAAGGCAAAATCATGAACAGATGTCCCCACATAATCGGTTAAGCATGAACCAAGCCATTCCACGTGGTGGGCGTTCTAATCGCCGAGGATCACGATCTCTGCGGAGGTGATCTGCAGTAGCAATGAATCTGCAGCCATTTGGACGTGGACGAAGAGTCGGTCTGTTTTGGCATTACCACTATGGGACCTATAGAGGCACACGTAGACGCGCGGATGGTTGTCGCTATCTACGCGTAGCCAAGGTGTCGAGAACAGATGTCCTCTCTGACATATACGCAAACTGCAGTCTGAGGTACAAAGGAGTGTTCCAGTTTTTACGCCGGGCAGGAGAGATACAAGGCATCAGCTGTAGAGGACACCTGCGTCTCGGTCAGAAAGAGCAGACACGCACGCCACGCACGCACGCACGCACACACACACAAACACACACACACACACACACACACACACACACACACACACACACACACACACACACACACACACACACACACACACACACACACACGCACGCACGCACAAAACCAGACCCGGACGTAATCATTCCTATTCCAACTATTGAGGAATCATCTCTCGCGCAAAATAAAATATAAAAAACTTTTAGTTTTTGTATTAGAAGCATCACTTTTAAAGGCCGATGACAAGCACGTAATATTAACACTATCTCGATGTAAATGAGGTCCAGTGACAAACCGTTTTGTATTGCATGCCAGGGTCCTGAGATACAAGCTGCGCTTAGTTTAGGACCCGCAGCTACCTGTGTCTTATACTCACTTATAAAAAAAAAAAAAAAAAAAAAAAAAAAAAAAAAAAAAAAAAAATTTATTAGTCCATCAGGCGTAGTCGCTTAAACAGAGGAGGATGAAACTAGTTTCTTATTATGCCAGTGCCTGACTACTAGTCAACTACATTTGACTACAATGTTGCCTCTTTACAATTAATAAATAACCTAGGTTTCATCATTATTCTCATAATACTGCCTTCCTTTTCCTATTATTGTCGTTAATCGCATGATGATTACACGAATACTACACATTTAATATTTAAAGACTCTTTTGAGCTAGATACGAGCTAACATGCTACAAGTATTTTATTTCAAGTCAGCCAGACGGATGATAATAAAAAAATGATGTTTAGTATACTTACGTCTATAGAGGAATGAATAAAATCAAAAACCATACTTCATTAGTATTTTATTTCAGTACGGGAATTTCAAAGCGCCAGAGTTTAATTCCGTTTTTTGCCTTTATTTTTATTTTTGTATGATAAATAAATACCTATTTCTGATATTCGTGTATTATTAGAATCGGCCAAGTGCAACTTAGCCTTGATTAAACCCTTTTCATATGGGAAAACGTTAGGAAAGTCATCCATATTTATTGTGAAATTTGTGAAAGAGTATAATTTTCCCTAAAAAAAATATACAAGTAAGCTTTTTTTCTTTTTTATTTCGTCGATATATATATATATATATATATATATATATATATATATATATAAAAAATATATATATTATACAATAGCTATCTTATAAGGCCATGCGGTGGTTGTGGTGGTGTAAGAGAATCCATCACCCATTTCAGTCATAGGAACCGCCAAAATAATCTTTTGCCTTCTCATTAGTGGCGATAAGACCAACTCGTTTACGCCAGACGTAAAATATCCAAACCGGCGTTGGGCAGCAGCTTCAGAGGAACAATACTTTTAGTAATGCGTTCGCCAATCTGCCTTTATGGTACTTTGATACAAAAATACTAACCTAGAATCATACTATAATAGTTATACTACACGAACTTGAATATAAACTTGAATTACTTACTTAGTAGTCGATTAAAGGTCTAGTTTTATGTTGTATTAATTTGTTGAACAATAAAAAGGGAAATAAATATGTAGTCTATACGTGCGTTAAATTATTCAAATGAATTTAGTGAGTATGATTTCGACATGTAAATGTTTCCTACTACATGTCAAATAACGTGTTGTTTCGACTTTTCGAAAAGGTAGAAAGATGATGTGGTGCTTCTTTAAATTTTAAAAAAGAAGAAGAGAGCATCTACTACGAGTTGTGATGAATGCATGTGACTCAAGACCATACTTTTTGGCATTACTTGGGCAGCATTGGACTTGTGCTGGGCTGTATTTATGATGATGTACTTCTTTAAAACAAGGCTGAAATAATCTTATCGCTTTATAAGTCTGTTAAGTAATTCTTACTGCTTTTACCGGACATTCTAATCATCTCATCATCATCATCATCATCATAAATGTAATTATGATGATGATGATGATGATGTACTTCTTTAATACAAGGCGGTATAATCCTATTCTTTTAAGAGTTGGTTAAAAAAATAAAAGCTCTTACTGGTTTTATCGGACATTCTAATCCTCGTTTTTTAAACTCCACTCCGATCAGCGGGTCGTTAAGAATACGCATAAATTGTGATGAAATCTCTATGAAGCTGCGCTCGTACCGGGAGCTTAAAAATTCGTTTTACAACAAATGTATCTATAAGGAAACGAAACAGGACGATAAAATAGCACGAGGTAAAATATTGTCTTTTCAGGTCTACAGTCGCACAGAGCTTTACACAAGTAAATAGTTTTAACTTTGAATTTGCCTACCCTCGCCTTTGTAACGCTGCCCATTTACCAAAATTTGCATTGGGTTTAGTGTTTTTGGATAAACTTTCGCTCTTATTTGGTTATCAGAGAAAAGATGACGAATGTTTAATTTTAAATAAAATTTCGACAAATATGGCGGTGGTAATTCAGTAATTACACGTGAACATGTCAGCACTGCGCTGTACGCTACCAACCCGTCTACTAAGGTTATATGTGTTTTTTTTTTTAAATTAAAAAGACTAACTTTCCTAATAATGCAGTTTTGTTGCATTTTTTAAATTATTAGACATGATGATTTCTTATATTTACGCGAACATTGCACATGATTAAAACTACTTTTACGGATTTTATCGCGTTTATTTTTACTTTTTATTTTTAATTCCCGACGTTTCGGGCGCTTTCCAGCACCCATGGTCACGGGGGACTGAGATGACTGACGTCCCGATGTCATTGTTAAACCCGGAGTACCTTCAGCTTTTTTAATTATTGTTTATGGTCCGATCTATGCAAAATGAACTGACTATGTCCTGAGGTCATGCAGTGGTATGCTTGGGTTTAGTTTTAATTTTATTGATTACAGGATCCCAAGCAGGTGGTAGTACCCAGCCTCCTTCTCTATTGAAATTAGGATGTTTTTTAATTTCAATAGCCTCACGTATCATCCTTGGTAGGAATCGGTGTTCTTTCGCGAGGATTTGTGGTCTATCAAATCTGATGTAATGGTTAGGGCCGTCTAGGATATGATCACAAGGAAGCAGTTTGTGATCATATCCTAGACGGCCCCATTATTGGGGCGATGAATACGCTTTTACAACAAAATTCCAGAAAATATACAAAATTTGACGTAAGTACACATAGTTTAAAAACTTTATTAAACTAAGTTTGTATAAAAAGGGTTATTTTAATATTAAGGAATTTATGGATGATAATAACTCCTGGGAAGGGTGATCGCTACCAAGCTATTTCTAATTTGTTTTGTGTTGTTAATTGTAACACGCATGATTGTAAGCTCTTATTTTTTTTAAACTAGTCCCGTTGGGTTTATTGCTGGTTCTTCCCAGGACAAAGGTTTTTTTTTTTGCGAACGAGTGGTAAATGAAAAAAGTGACTTTCAATAAGTATTATTCATAATCTATATTGAATAAAAAGTTTCTGTTTCTGTTTCCAGAGCCTTGTGCGTAATTTTGTGATTTTTTGTTTGTCCTCTCGTCATTTTGTGACTCGGTCTTAACTTTTTGGACTGTTTCTTCTATAATAACTTTTTGTACGTGGTAGAGCCACGGTACATCTATATTATAGTTGTAGCACGAATGGGTCGGCTCAACCTGGGCAGGACCATGTTCTCACAGAATACCAGCGTAAAATAGTAGCGTAATGCTGCTGTGTTTCGTATGGTGAGTGTAGAGAACCGGAGACCTTTTTACTGGAATCGACGCATTCCATCTTAAGCCTCTGGGGTGACAACGCATTTGCATTTTGATTCTTAATTGAGAATAAATATGTATGTCTATGGGCCATAGCATCCACTTAACATCAGGTGGACTGTGTGCTCGTTTGTCACCCAATGCTATAAAAAAATATTCTTTGAAGCATGTGCCCATGTCACAAAGGATGATTGGGCAAAAGTGGTAGAAAAAACAAAATAATTATTATGGATGACTTTGAAAGAGACTTTAATTTTGTCTGCATTATTGAAAATCTAATAATAATTAATATAAACAACGTCATATCTACCAGGTTTACTGAAAATGATTGAATAAGTTTCAATCTTAAATTTTTATAACTGTGCCTCTAGAAATAAGCAGTAACAACAAATACGAAGAAACTGATAAATCTTTAAATTAAGTTTTAAATTATCCGTTTTAAATGTATTCTGGTATTATTCAAACCAAACTAAATGTTTACCAACTCTAAATAATCGATATCGATTTTTTTAAGAATCGAACATTGTACGTTCCCATTTTTTGGTTGGCATGCTTGGTGCAATAAATCTGACAGCTGTCAAAATGTATTTCTTAGATTTGGTTGACTATAAATATTTTGAAAATACTAGGAACCTTCTTAAACTACTAAAACTGCTCATTTATATCACCTTTACCAGACATACAACAAACAAATGTGACTAGAATAAAAACAAAAATAAATGTAGATATGTCAATCTTTTTTATATTCTGGCGACAGGTGAATATGGGATGCCAATTTCGTTAATTTAATAGATTTAATCTTGCAAGCCACTTCTCTATTGGAACTCGATTCAAACCGAGTTTAAGATTTATTTTTATGGATTATATTACAAGAAGACAGAAAAGTGACTATCTGATGATTTCGATAAAAATATCAAAATTCTTAAGCAGGGGAAGTCAGAACTTTACTACTAGATTAGAAATCTTACGTCAGTCAAATCCGCACACATTAAAATAATATTGTACACATTCGGACACCATGCACACATTTTGTCTGAACTAAGAATATCAAACCAATGACTCATATCTATTCGTTATTGTACATAATATGTAAGATTTTAATACTATTGCTATTGCAGTCTAAGAACACCCGCAACCTTCAAACAAAGGGGGCTTCAGATGCGTTGCCACCACTACGGACCAAGATGGAATGGCAGTGTGGAAAATAAAATGGAACTGGCACTCTATATCCTTCAGACCAGATCACAGTAGCTTGGGCACTGCAGTTTGCCGGCAGAAATAAGTAAAAGAGTAGTATCTGTCCAGAAAAACTCATGGACAGGAAAGGAGTTTTACCAACTAGTATAAAAATTGCTGTAATTAAAGTTGTTTATGGCTTTAGTTCAAAAATTTTAGCCGTCCTTTTTACCTTTTGTGATATTATATCATTCACTTTTCACGGGACTGTTTGGTAAGTAGGTACTTAGTGAAATTAGTAGCAAGATATGGGTGATCATTAGTAATGTCGGCGCATTATGAACAGTTTTGGAAATATTCATAAAACAAAATACATTTGTTTCTTAGAGTAACTACATACATACGTATTGGTTTATTTGGCGGCGCCTCAGTGAGTCGCGATCTACATTGAGAAGAGTGAACTGCAATGACAGTCGCTCTGGCGGATCGTCTTTTTTTCTATGGTGGCTGGGCTGGCCATCTTGCGATTGACAGATCGAGAGATAGCAGACTGAGCACCGTACCCGCGACGGATCGCTTTAAATATGTAAAATCGTTTATTATTTTTTACAGATGATTGTGATGTCTGTGTCATAATTATAATAGCTAATTAGTCTGGAACTTATTCTGATTTTAAAGAAAGATAAATTAAACAACTTGTGATTCGGTGATTTAGCGACTATTAATTTGTTCAATTTCCTGCACCCCGAGATGCCCACGATGATTTATTCTGATGAAAGCCTTCCTGCGCCTTTATATATTATAAAATGAAAATATAAACATATGTTTTTCAGAAAAAAGGATGGCGAAATGGTTTTACAAGTACAATAGTATGCTATCTAATCACTTGATAATACATCATCTCGCCCCTGGAGGTACTGGTCATTACCGTAAGCTATCAAAATTGTCTGTTATATCACTGAAATAAAAAGAACCAGGTTTTTTTTAGTTCGCGTGGTGGCTTTTGCTAAACGAGTTAGTCCGTGCACATTCACTAGTGGATTAGCTAAAACGATGCATTACTTTAGTCCGTATAAATATAAAAATATTCGGCCACAATTTGCATCGTTCACCTTAATTCCAACAGTAGGTGAGATATCTGCGTAAATTATATCTCAAAAGAAAGAACAACAACTAAGCGTGTTTGAAAATGGATTGAAAAACAAAGGCTATTTTATTATGTTTTTAAGATGGCATAAACACAACATTTCCTTAATTTTTTTAGGTTTCTTAAACTTAAATATGCCTAGAATGTTTTTCTGATAATGTACTTGGAAATTATTTCGTTCCGGTAATCACATATTACATAAATAAAAAATAATAACATAACAACTGATACTGGAAACTATTAGCACTTAACTGAAAAAAATGGGTTTTATTGTAAAAACCTTATAAATTCAATTAAGAAAAGGATCAGACTTCGTCTAAGACAAAATTAGCTTAGTACATAAATGGTTAAAGGTATCATCTGAAAGGTGTCATCTTTTTGTAAATTTGACGTGGTAGGTCTCTTATTACAATAAAAAACTGAACAGTTCGAAATTTTTGTAGGACATCGATTCAGACGCGCAACTAAATTTAGTCTAGTGCACAGTGCGTTTATAACGAGTTTTATTGTACGTACAGGACCAGTTTTGACTTATACTTTGGCACAGGGGAACGCCCGCGAATAGAAACTTCCAGAACGTCGGCGGTCCGTATTGTTTTATGAATAAGGCAATATAATTGCAAAAAATTAAGTCTTGTCAGTCGCTCTCTGCAAAGGTTTAGCTTTTTAAGCCCATGCGGTGGTAGCTTTTTTATGTCTAACTTGAATGTAATTGCTTAATATATAACAACACAAAATTTTTCTCCGAATATCGACCTCGAATGATTCACTCTACTGTTTAACGAACGAGGCTCTGACGAGCGACTCTTTGCGAAATAAACATTGGAAAATAAAAAAACTCAAACTCCCACAGATAAGTAATATGGACCAGCATTAACAGTGTGAGGGTTCTGAAAGTGCCCTAAATTGCCCATCTGCTCAGCGTGGTGTGTGGAGGAAGGTAGAGCTTTCGAGAAATACATTCCCGCTAGCACCTTATGTTCAGCGCTTGAATCAAAAAGCTAATGCAATGAAAAATTAAACTAAATATTTTACTTTAAAATTTAAATTTAAATTAAAACACATTACATACAAAAGCGTTGGCAGAAATTAAAACATGAACACGAATTGTTTTAATTCATAACATTATTGTTAAATGATCAAATAACGTTTACATCCAGGGAGATATTAACTTGAGTAATAGCATGAAAATAACTATAGGTTTTAATATATTAAAATGATGGTAATAAAATTGTTAAATTAAATTGACCATAACCACTGATCAAAACTGATATGGAGCTGAATCTATTATGATATTAAGTCCAGGCCTTAATGAGGTTTAAATTGACTATTATTTATGCGTTTGTGAAACGATCATGTTTGCAATAATAGGACATTTATTTTTCTTTTTACTTTAATGTAAGATAGGGTTAACAAAATCTTAATGAAGCTTTTTATAGAAAATTTAAAAACAATCCAGCCTGCCAACAACGTGACCATCATGACAAATATCCTCCTTATAAGAAATACATTGGAAAAGTTGCCCTCGTTTCAAATTGAATAGCAATTGCTTATTAATTATGGCATCCTTAGCAGATAGTAGCACATAGCCATCTTCTGTATTCAAATTAGGATGTTGCTAAAGATTAGGATACCACAAACCCAGCAAATACCGCCTCATTGTGTACTCGTCACCTGAACTTAAATCAGGCGATCTCAAGCACTCAAAATATATGTTTTTTTTTTTAATTTATTCTTATAAAAAGTGTACATTATTTATATTTTAAATTTTGCCAAACTGTAAGCCAGTTTGTCGGCAACACAACAGTTCATCGTTTCACACTCCTTAATAACAATATCTGGTACTTATAGCTACTTAAATTAACACAAAATAATTAAAGAACCATTCACCACTATGGACACAACGACAGATAATGTTTCCTCAAGATTGATTTGAGCTGCGCCTTTGTTATGCTTTCGTCATATATATCCGCTACCTCATTACACAAAGTTGGAGTTATCCATTGCCTTGTACGCCGTCCAAAGTAATTTTCAGCCCTAGGTATGAGATATTTCCTCCTTTGAGTAATTTGGCGCTTCGGCATTATATATGTCCTAGGTGTCTTAAATGTTACCATACCATGCTGTTCTAATATGATAATGGATTTTACTTTCATGTCTATGGGAATAATTTTGCAAATTTTAAATAACATTTCATAATTTTTATCTATAGCAATTTTAGTTTTAGTATCAACTAATATCTTTAAAAACCTTATCTGTATAGTCTTTATTTTGTTAAGATATGTTGGGAATGTGAGTCCATATGCACCTAAGCCATATCCGATCGTTGCGTTTGCTAGGGCATAATACAGCATATACATGATTCCTCGATTCACAACATATTTTATATGATTCAGTTTACCTAGAACTGCCCTAAGCCTGTTACACACTAATTCAACATGCAAGTCCCATGAGAAACGATTATCTATAACCAATCCTAAAAATTTATAGTTCGTTACACACTGTAGCTTTTCGCAACGGCAGACAGAGCTTGACTGGTCAGTGTGCAGGCAATCGTAAGTGTGACCCATAAGAGCTATATCTACTGTTTTTCTAGAACGGTTATAGGGTGATGATATTACCATAAATTTGGTTTTATTCAAGTTCATAATAATGCCATTGTCATGGGACCACATTAATAAATTGTTTAAATCCTGCTACACTTTTAACTGTATCTGGCTACTATTTTTTTTTCTTACATATGCGCAGATCATTTGATTCCGTGTACGAATAATTGTAGTAGTTCCATGTCTGTAAATGAGAATGTAGATGACTGATTCCTTCTTATTTTTATGATAAGAAGTTTTTATGATCTCCTTTTTAGTACATAAATCATTGATTACTATTTGATATTCGAAAAATTAACCAAAAATGAAAAAAATATATTCATATTATGTTTACAATGTTGATTTTGCATGTGTTATAAGAAAATGTAATAAAAAAATGATTTAAAGGTTATATTAGTATTATTTTTATTTTACTGCATATGCAAAGAACCCTTATTTTTAAACATTTATTTAACTTTAGAAAATTACTTTAATTTCGTGAAAAATTACCCAAAAAAATCCGGGTAATGATGACCCGATGTCATCGCCCGGGTTATTTTTTTATGTCATTGGCGCCGGGTTAATAAGAGGTCGTGGTCTACAAAATCAACGCTTTGGACAAGTAAAAAAATAGACCTGTTGTTAGATAACCTTCATTCAATTTTGCGAGTGTTGTTTTTACAAAAGTAAATGTTGCTAAAGTTATATTTTTATATTATATATCAGCAACTAAATTTTGTAAGATAATTGTACATTTATTAGTCCATCAGGCGTAATCATTTAAAGAGAGGAGGATGAAACTTGTTTCATATTAAAATTTCTCCTAGGAAAAATAATCGTTTTTTCTTTTTCACTAATTATATGCCAGTGCTTGGCAATATATAATTCCACTCTTTACAATTAATAAATAACCTAGGTTTTCATCATCATTTAACATGACTAGTGATGTGTTCTCATAATGCTGCCTTCCTTTTTCTAGTATTATTTGTCTATTGATGTCCGTATGATTATTTTTGGAGCTAGATACAAGCTAACATGCTATATCTATTTTATTTCAAATCAGCTAGATGGATGATAGTAAAAAAATGAATAAAACCAAAAACTATACTTCATAAGTCATTTATTTCAGTAAGGAAATTTCAAAGTGCCATAGTTTAATTGCGTTTTTTGCCTTTATCTTTATTTTTTAATGATAAATAAATATCTATTTCTGATATTCGTGTATTATTAGAATCGTCCAAGTGCAACTTAGTCTTGAGTAAACCCTTTTCATGTGAAAAGACGTTAGGAAAGTCATCCATACGTATTGTGAAATTTGTGAAAGAGTATAATTTTCCCTAAAAAAATATACAAGTAAGCTTTTTTTTTCTTTTTTATTTTGTCAGTAATTATATATATATATATATATATTATACAATAGTTATCTTATAAGGCCATGCGGTGGTTGTGGTGGTGTTAGAGAATCCATCACCCATTTTAGTCATAGGAACCGCCAAAATAATCTTTTGCCTTCTCATTGGTGGCGATAAAACCAACTCGTTTACGCCAGACGTAAAATATCCAAACCGGCGTTGGGCAGAAGCTTCAGAAGAACAGTACTTCTGGTAATGTGTTCATCAATCTGCCTTTACAGTACTTTGATACAAAAATACTAACCTGGAATCATGCTACAGTAGTTATATTACACGAACATTTAACTTTAACTACTTATTTAGTAGTCGAATAAAGGTCGATTTTTTTTTCAATATTTGTTGAAGAATAAAATTGAAAAAAAAAAATATGTAGTCAATACGTGCGTTAATATAGTCATATTAATTTATTAAGAGTCAAAGACAGTTAAATGCATGCAATTGCAAAATAATGAAATCAAAAAAATTATGTGTCGTTTTGACTTTTCGAAAAGGTAGAAAGATGATACGGTGCTTCTTTACATTTTATTTTAAGAGAAGTTATTTAAAAGCAATATCAAATCGGTAAGCAAAGTGTATTGCCCCCCCCCTCCTTTAGAAGAAGCGAGCACCTAGTAAGAGATGTCGATGAATGCATGTGGCTCAAGACCGTACTTCGTGGTATTCCTTGGAGGAGGCCTATGTACAGTAGTGGACTTGTGATAGGCTGAATTATGATGATGATGATGTACTTCTTTAAAAAAAGGCTGTAATAATCTCTGTGAGTTAAAGAAATAAAAGTTCTTACAGGTTTTACCGGACATTCTAATCCTCGTTTTTTAAACTCCATTCCGATCAGCGGGTCGTTAAGAAAATCGCATAAATTGTAATGAAAATCTATGAAGCTGCGCTCGTACCGGAAGCTTATAAATTCGTAATACAACAAATGTATCTGTAAGGAAACGGAACAGAACGATAAAATAGCACGAGGTATTAAATAGTCTTTTTATGTGCACAATCGCACAGAGATTTGCACAAGTAAATAGTTTTGACTTTGACTACCCTCGCCTTTGTAACGCTGCCCATTTACCAGAGGAATGACGACGAATACCTATTTCAATTTAAATAAAACTTGTAATTCGTTAATAATTAGGTGGTAATTCAGTAATTGCACGTGAGCATGTCGGTACTACCCTGTACCTACGCTACCACCACGTCTACTCAGATTATATGAGTTTTTTTTTTAAATTGAAAAGGCTAATTTTCCTAATAATGCAGTTTTGTTGCATTTTTCAAATTATTAAACATGTTTAAAAAGTACATACAGCTGGCCGAATGGCCTTAAGAACTGAAAACCAGTGCCGTCGCTGAGAATGGTCTATTTCGCAATTTTTAAAAGATTTTTCTCATGTTTAAGAATATACATAGAGCCTTGAAGCGATCGTGGAAGATAGACCACTACCCCATATCATATAGATAAATATTGTACAATATAGGTCTTTCCTAAAATAGGCAAGCTGCCTTTAAAGAAAGAGACACGTTATTCCAATTTAAGCATATATTAATTTATTACAACCCGTGGCAAATGCACTTCTGAACGCTCCACCACTGATTGCTTATAGGATGTATATTTGCCATAGTTGCCACTGCCTATTTCCCATTACGGTTTCCCTTTGTCGCCTCTTACGACACTCAGGGAATGATATGTGATAGAAGATATTCTTACACGATCATTGCGTGGAAACGTATGTGTTTATTATACAATTAATTATTTTTGCAAGAATAACGCTTTTAGTTACCCCTTAATGTTTTCTATGATGATTTCCAGGAGTATTGGTACAAGACAATCCTGTCTTCAGTTTTGACAAATTTAGCTAACATCTGCTTGTTTTAACTTAAAAAATACACATATTGCATACCTACCATTAAATTGTTGGTGATGGGTTGTTTCGTTATAAATTCATAATTAAGGTAGTAGTCACCTCTCCTCTCGTATCGCGATACGTTTACGAAGGCATATTGAACGTATTCATCGTTTTGGTACGTAAATCGCACTCTTTCGAATATCACCTTCAGGTTCTGAAAAAATCATGTTTTAAGGTATATATTAAATATTTTGAAAATAATAGGAACCTTCTTAAACTACTAAAACTGCTTATTTATATCGCCTTTATCAGACATATAGCAAACAAATGTGACTAGAAAAAAAAATATATGCATATATTATGTCAATCTTTTTTATATTCTGGCGACAGGTGAATACGGGATGCCGATTTCATAAATTTTTTTAATAGATTTAATCTTGCAACCCGCTTCTCAAGTCTTCAAGTCCAAGATTTCGTTTTTATGGATTATATTACAAGAATACAGAAAAGTGACTATCTGATGATTTCGATAAAAATATCAAAATTCTTAAGCAGGGGAAGTCAAAACTTTACTACTAGATTAGAATGAAGGCTAGATTAAATGTTGTGCTAAACGAGAATGGATGTATTCAAAAAGATGAGTTCTGAACTTTAAAGATATGGAAGAAATTCTTTGAAAACCTATTCAAATGTGAGTATGCATCTAAAGTAAATGAACTAGAAACTTCCAAAGAAAAGAAAAGAGGAAGTGAGATAAGCTTGGATGAAATAATGGGTGCAATGGAAAGCTTGAGAAAAGTGTGGTTCACAAGATATTACCTTCAGGATGAAGAAAGGAATGCTTCAGTGGTTTTAGCAAGTATAAAGAATGTATGCGTAAAAAGTGTAATGGAGTTATCTTGAAGATGGGTCAAATTAAAAGTACTCTTAACAACGGGCATGTATGCGTTGATATATTATGGCTGTGCAAAGAGCGAGAAAGGTCTGTCAACGGAAGTACATAGTCATTGCCTAGCCCACTGGGTGACAGGTGTGAGATTTTATGTTTTAGTTTTATTATGAGCGAACTTATTCTTTTTTGTCCAGCTATATTTTATGTAGTTACTGCAAAAGAATTCAAATGAGAAATAGCACACAACTTATAAGAAATTGGCGTTTGAAATTTAGATCTGTGTTTAATTCAATTTACCAATAACTATATAAGAAAATAAAGAATTATTTGCATATATAAAAGTCTTTCTTGACTTGATATGGTTTGGACTTTTTGTGTGTAATTACATCTGATTCGTAACTGAACATTAAATAATTTGCAACACTCTTGAAAATACACAATTTACTTAAAAGAGTTTTATAAACGTTAAAAGTAAAAGAAATCTTACGTCAGTCAAACCCGCACACATTAAAATAATAATGTACACATTCGGACACCATGCACACATTTTGTCTGAACTAAGAATATCAAACCAATGACTCATATCTATTCGTTATTGTACATAATATGTAAGATTTTAATACCAAGCGATTTTAAAGCGCGTGATGCCGGATATGGTAATAATTATATAGATGTAATACTGACCTGAACGAAATTGTTTAGAGTTTAGCAATGAATAAGCTAATGTGTTTAAAATCTCTATTCATTTAAATAAAATTATTCGGATAAACTTATTTTTAGAATTTAATGACGTGACTATAATTTTGTGTCGATTTGGACATGTAGTGGCAACTTAAAAGAATCCATCACCCGTTTGTCGTAAGAGGCGACTATGAGAAATGCCAGAAAATCTGAAGGCTTCCGATAGATAGTGGTGTATTCACCTCGTTTACATGTTCAAAGCAAATTGCCCTAGACGCGAGAAGCCAATGTTCAGCAGTGGATCTTTGCAGTTTGAAAAAAAGGAATATATTTATTTTTACACTCTATACACGATATATAGACACCAAGCACTTTCATCGCGAATTATTAAACTTGTTAAATTACTGACGTTCTCATTCAATTCTCAACCTAATGATTACTTTATTATAGCCGGTGATTTTAACCCATCCTCAATATATTGGAATATTGAATATCCAATAGTATCAAAAAAGGGATGTCTGCAAAATCAAAATGCAGCAACTGAATTATTAAACTTAATATCTTATTATGGTTTATCTCAATATAATTACTTACGGAATGCATACGGTATTGTACTAGATTTAGTATTTTCCAAAGTGCCTATAATAACTGACAAAAGTCTATGTCCATTAGTCTAGGATGACGTTTGTCATCCAGCGATAGAGATGTGTGTTACAGATATATCGATACCTCCAATAAAAGCATGTAGTAACAAAAAAAATATTTCGTAAAGCAGATTACTACAAGTTAAACTTATACTTTTCTGATTTTGATTGGTCATTTTTACATTCGCAGAGCTTACACAAAGCCATTGACAATTCTTATTCAACATTATATACTGCTTTTATTAAACATGTACCCCAGAAAGTTATTTCTCATTCATATATCTACCCTATGCGATATAGTAATACCCTTATAAAATTAATAAAAGAAAAAGCTAAGTATCACCATCTCTGGAAAAAATACAATAATCCAGAAGATTATGCCTCTTTTTCCACAATACGATCTAAGGTAAAGAAACTCGAAAAAAGAATGCTATTTCTCTCATGTTAAATTATATCAAGATAAAATCAAATCATCGCCCAAATTATTTTGGAGTTACATAAAATCAAAAAGAAAGAACCGATCTAATTATCCTCATGTAATGCAGTTAAATGACTGTAATGTCGTTAATGAATTTGAGATCTGTAATGCTTTAATGAATTTTTAGCAGAAATTTTAGCCAACCAGCACAACAATATAGTGATATATCTGAAGAGAGAGTGACAGGCTGTAACACAATAAGTGGTATACACATCTCAATTGCCGACACAATGAAATTCCTAAAAACCCTTAATTGTTCCAAAAGTGCCGGTTGTGATGAAATTCCTCTCCTTTTTTTTGTCGAATGTGCGAAATTGTTGGCAGCTCCCATAACAGTAATATTTTATAGATGTTTTCAAGAATAAGGATACGTCCCAAAAATTTGGCAAACTGCCAATATTGTACCAATCCATAAAAAGGGATCAAAAATAGTCTTTGAGAATTATAGACCAATATCAATACTGAACGTGTTAAGTAAGGTAATGGAAAATATTGTTCATAGGCAAATATACCCGTTAGTTATTCGAAATATTCCTTCCCAACAACATGGCTTTGTACGTGGTCGCTCAACCTTCAACAATCTGTCCATCTTTAGCAATAATATTCTTAGAGGGATGGATAATGGCCTCCAAATAGATGCTATATATACGGACTTTGAAAAGGCTTTTGACCTCGTTGATCATAGCATCCTTTTAAAAAAAGCTAACAGGAGCTAGTAATACGTGAAAACCTTTTCAGATGGATGAAATCGTATCTGCGTAATCGCTCACAGGCAGTCGTTGTGGCTGGATATCGCTTAAATGTTATGGATGTTCCATCTGGTGTCCCACAAGGCTCAATATTGGAGCCCTTGCTATATGCGGTATATTTATATGATGTGGGCATCTGTTTTCATTCTGCTAAATTTCTGATGTACGCTGATGACAGGAAAATTTACGCTTACATAAAATCTGAATCAGATGCTTATAAGCTACTGAACGACTTATATCGTTCTGCAGCTACTGCCGTGATAACCGTATAATGTGAATGTATCGAAATGTTTCCAAATTAGCTTTACTAGCAAAAGGAGAAAATTTATATCTCAATACTATTTGAACAATGTTCCTTTAGAAAAAACTGACAAAACCAAAGACCTCGGAGTAGTTTTTGATAAAAATGATTATGACTGATCATATCTCGGCAATGGTTACAAAGGCTTATAAAAATCTAGGCTTTGTATTACGAGTTTGTCAACCTTTTTCAGACATAGAATGTATAAAGATTTTATACTATTCTTATGTCTGTCCTGGGATATTGTAGTGCTGTGTGGAACCCAAATAATATAATGTGCATACAAAAAATTAAACGAATACAAAGAAAATTTATAAACGTCTTGAATTTTAGATGTCAAAATAAAACAAAAAATCATAGCGAATCATGTAATTTTTATAAATTAATGCAGTTGAAAGATCGCCGCACTCTACTCCAGATGCTATTTCTTCATGATATCTGCGGTAACAAAATTGATAACCCCGAATTAATTTCCTGTACTTTACAACTCTGTACTGTGAAACTACTGTACTGTGAAATTTACAGCGAGCGCTAACCATCTGAGGCGTGGTAGCTCAGATGGTTAGCGCTCGCTGTAAATTTCACAGTACGCGAGCAAACCGGGTTCGATCCCCGCCGGCACCAATGAAATTGTTAATTGCAATTTTAAGTGCTGATTTACCACGTGCTCGGCGGTGAAGGAAAACATCGTGAGGAAACCTGCATGTCAGAGAAATAAATAAAAAAATATATTTCGAAGACATGTGAAGTTCGCCAACACGCATTGGGGCAGCGCGGCGGACAATTACTTGCCCTAAAACCCTCTCAGAAATGAGCGGAGGCCTGTGCCCAGCAGTGGGACGTATATAGGCTGTAACTTTACTTTTTTTTACTTTTTACTTTACAACTACGAGCACCTACTAAAAGCAGTAGACATACTCCGTTATTTAATGTACCTTTAAGTAACTCAATTTATGCACAGAATCCTGTAATATTTCGCATACTTAATATCTATAACAAAGAATTTTCTTCAACTTGACATCTTCCACTAAAGCAAATAAGAAATTTACACCACAACACCCTAACGTACACACAAACATTTTTTTACCTTTTTTTTTATATATTTTTTAAATTTATATATTATAATTATATTATTATAAAAAAAAAAAAAAAAAAAAAAAGGTTTTATTTTGATTAATTAATTTACCCTACTCAAAAGAAAACGCATGCGGATATTAAAAACATCTAATGGAGATATTAATGACTTGCAATTAATCAAACTTGCATTAACTAATTAGATGTTCCATTTGATGATGCTAATCCATTGGGACATGCTTTTTTATATAAAATGTAAGTGATTAATGAACTCACGGTTCACTTAATGCTTATTGGCTATTGAAGTCTAAGAACACCCGCAACCTTCAAACAAAGGAGGCTTCAGATGCATTGCCACTCTACGGACCAAGATGGAATGGCAATGTGGAAAACAAAATGGAACTGGCACTCTATATCCTTCAGACCATACCACAGTAGTTCGGGCATTGCAGTTTGCCGGCAGAAATAAGTAAAAGAGTAGTATCTGTCCAGAAAGGCTCATAGACAGGAAATGAGTTTTATCAACTAGTATAAAATTGCTGTAATTATAGTTGTTTATGGTCTAAGCTCAAAAATTTCAGCCGTCCTTTTTACCTTTTGTGATATTATATCATTCACTTTTCACGGGACTGTTTGGTAAGTAGGTACTTAGTGAAATTAGTAGCAAGATATGGGTGATCATTAGTAATGTCGGCGCATTATGAACAGTTTTGGAAATATTCATAAAACAAAATACATTTGTTTCTTAGAGTAACTACATACATGCGTATTGTTTTATTAGACGGCGCCTCAGTGAGTCGCCACCTACATTGAGAAGAGTGAATTGAACTGAAATTCGCTCTGGCGGAACGTCGTTTTTTCTATAAAGGCTGGGCAGCCATCTTGCATTATTGACAGATCGAGAGATAGCAACCTGCGCACCGTACCCGCGAGGGATCGCTTTAAATCTGTGAAATCGTTTATTATATTTTACAGATGATTGTGATGTCTATGTTATAATTATAATAGCTAATTAATCTGGAACTTATTTTGATTTTAAGTAAAGATAAATTCAACAACGCGTGATTCGGTGATTTAGCGACTATTATTAATTTGTTCAATTTCCTGCGCCCCGAGATACCCACGATTAGCAATTCTGATGAAGGCCTTCCTGCGCCTTTATGTATTATAAAATAAAAATATAAACATATGTTTTTCAGAAAAAAGGATGGCGGAGTGGTTTTACAAGTACAATAGTATGCTATCTAATCATTTGATAATACATCATCTCGTCTCTGGGGGTACTGGTAATCACCGCAAGCTGTCAAAATTGTCTGTTATAATTGCACTGAAATAAAAAAGTACAGTTTTTTTTTAGGTCGCGTGGTGGCTTTTGGTGAACGAGTTCCTAGAAGTTAGTCCGTGCACGTTCACTAGTGCATTAGCAAAAATGGTGCATTACTTTAGTCCGTAAAATATAAAAATATTCGACCATAATTTGCTTTGTACACCTTAATTCCAAGAGTAGATGAAATATCTGCGTAAATTATACCTCAAAAGAAAGAACAACAACTAAGCATGTTTTAAAATTGATTGAAAAACAAAGGCTATTTTATTATTTTTTAAGATGGCATAAACACAACATTTCCGTAATTTTTTTTTGGTTTCTTAAACTTAAATATGCGTAGAATGTTTTTCTGATAATGAAGGTACTTGATTAAAACTACTTTTACGGATTTTATCGCGTTTATTTTTGCTTTTAATTACTTTTATTTTTAATTCCCGACGTTTCGGGCGCTTTCCAGCACCCATGGTCACGGGGGACTGAGATGACTGACGTCCCGATGTCATTGTTAAACCCGGAGTACCTTCAGCTTTTTTAATTATTGTTTATGGTCCGATCTATGCAAAAAAGCTGAAGGTACTCCGGGTTTAACAATGACATCGGGACGTCAGTCATCTCAGTCCCCCGTGACCATGGGTGCTGGAAAGCGCCCGAAACGTCGGGAATTAAAAATAAAAGTAATTAAAAGCAAAAATAAACGCGATAAAATCCGTAAAAGTAGTTTTAATCATGTGTAGTGTTCGCGTAAATATAAGAAATCATAATGAAGGTACTTTGAAATTATTTCGTTTCGGTAATCACATATTAGATAAATAAAAAATAATAACATAACAACTGATACTAGAAACTATTATCAATTACTGAAAAAAAATGAGTTTTATTGTAAAAACCTAATTCAAATAAGAAAAGGATCAGAATTCATCTAAGACAAAATTAGCTTACTATATAAATGGTTAAAGGTATCATCCCTATTAGGCTTTGCACCCATCTTCCAAACAATCTATTTGTTAAATAAATCACAAACATCGTCTCAAAAATGATTAGAGACATGGCTCTATAGACAGTGTCTGTCATTTTTCATTTCCTATCGATAACTATTTTAAAAACAAAACTATTGCTCGGTGACAGCAACAACTTGGATACAGACTCATGTCGGTTACTTGACCAAACCGCTTATTGTATGAGGGTGAGCGGCCTGTGTTGGTAAGCAAATCCCAAGCTACACGATCATTATTATGGCAACTATGGACCGTATTATTGTAATTTTTAAAATCAAAATCGTCTAACTTGTAGGTCCATCATTTTATGACTAACTTATAAAAAATATAACATAATACATAATATCCAAAAAATACATAAAAACAATTCATCCTACTGCATTTGAATACAACTAAAAATAATTAATTAACATAATAAACAAATAAAAATATCAATAAATTTATTTTGCAACCAACCGCTAACTAAATACAATAATGTGTCTTACCTGGATTGAAGAGCTGGATTGAAGAGATAATAAACAAATTAAAGTAAAATAGAGTTTTACAAAATTATAGAGTATAAAAAGCTTAACTTAAGTAAAAAATACTTGCTAAGTCGCCGCTGTCTGTTGGTAGTGTGCCCAGAAAACTGGCTGAGTTGCCTCGCTGTATTGGGAGGCTAATCCGCTGACCAAAATATCTACTAGCTTTTGGGTCACCAGAGACATTGTCAGGGCGTGATGAGATATCCCTGTACAAATGTCTTGATTCAGGACCCCACGGCCCCAGCGTTTCCAAACCTAACGACACAAACATATATCCCTCTCCGAGGGCTACATATTGCGTCGCTTGTTAGTCTCGACAACAGCAGCAGCGGCGCCTGCCTTCTGTGCAGTCGCCGCAAGATGTGATGGCGCTAATGTGTCAACACAAGTTGCATCCCATATTGAAGAGCGGCCATTTTTCCATGGTGTGAGCGTCATTCCATCAGGCCTCTTGCCATCGTCTCGCGATATATCGCTTGGCTCTAGAATTGCAGGTACGTTTGGACTGGTTAAAGCCCGTCGAATGACTTCGTTAATGGCTTCATGGCGAGGGATACGACCAGCACTCCGCTGGCATGCCAGGCCGTGGTGCCAAAAAATGTCGACCTCTTTACCACAGCGGCAGCGATGGAGCTCATTAGTTTTTAAACCTAATCTCAGGCTGATAGAAAGGGAGAAAGTAGTACTGTCCAAGAGTGTTCCGATATTCGATGAGGGCAGCGCATTTAACCAATAGCCCGACTCCTTCTCCACAGATGAAGCATGGTGTACAGATAAATCTTCTTAGGTTTTTGCGATACCATGATAAAATATTTTAAGCTATGTATTTGATTTATTTTAAATAAAAAAGATGCTAGAAGACGAGCCCGCTCTGTAGCGTTTCCGCTGTTTTTTTTTTCTCTTTATTAGGTTCACCAACAATTGATAACACTAACACATAAAATTAATACAATTAATTAAAATTATTAACACAAGTGCTACAATTACTTAAAGGTAAACTCCGCATGCATATAACTTTATAAAAAAACTGAAAAAACAATAAGTTGTTCCTCAACTAAAATTAAAAACATATTTTTTTTAATTTACTTATTAACATAGTAAATACAATTGTTCAAAAACATTAAGTTCGCCAAACTGAGAATACAGTTTATTGGCGAAACTGCACTCATTAAGGTTTACAATTGCATTTTAATATTTCTCTAAAATAAATTTTAAAACAAAACATATTAGTAAACATATAAAGTAATTAAAAACTAAAGACTAAGTAGGTAAAGTACACTTATCACTAAATTAATAACAAAGCTATAAAAGACAGAAAACGAATATTTTAAATTAAATTAATAATGAATAAAGATTGATAAAAAATAATTAAGATTAATAATTAATAATAAACTAAATATTACTACTACTAATACTACAGGTCGTCGATGGCATACAGTAGCCAATATTTTAATTTGTTTTTAAAAATTTGTTTAGTCCGACAGGCCTCTTGTGGCACGTTTTCATTAAATATTCTTGGCACTAAATACCTACGCGTCCTTTCACCAAAGTAGTTTTGCGCACTTGGTTCCTCAAACAGTTTACGAGTATTCTTTCTTAAATTACCATAAATGGATTTCCTAATTAAAAATTTACTTTTGTATCCTTCAATTGCTAATAAATACTTTGTTTTTTTACGTACTGGTAGAATATTGCATTTCTTAAACAATAGATTATAGTTACCCTTACTTTTCTCTTTAGCTTGCTTATTAACTAACAGTTTAATAAATCTTAGTTGAAGATTATGTATCCTATCCATGTACGTTCGGAACGTACGTCCATAGGCTGAAAGGCCATAATTAATTACAGAATCCACGAGAGCATAGTACAGAATGCGTAAAGTTGTTTTATCAACTACACTTTTAAGGTGTACAAACTTACATAATAACGATCTTAATTTATTACATACTCGTTCTATATGGAAATTCCAACTAAACTTAGTATCTATGGTTAATCCTAGATATTTTTAATTATCAACAAGCTCAATAGATTTACAACCAATGCATTGTTTATTTCTATGCAAGCAATCATACGAATGGCCTATGATATTTATAGGTATACATGGTTTATGCAGGTGTGGCGATTGAATGCATGCTGCATATTGTTTTCTCTATATTTAAAATTATTCCATTATCGTGGGACCATTTGATTACGTTATCAAAATCCGATTGTATTTTGTTCTCAATCACCTTTATATCCCTGTCAGCATACATCATGCATGTGTGGTCAGCATACATGTATGTTCTGCAGTTTTTTACAACGTTTACCATGCCATTTACATGCAGGATATAGCCCACAGGGCCAAACACAGAGCCAGTAGGAACTCCAGTACTAACTAATTTACCATGACAAATGGTTTCTTTTATCTTTGTGCACAACATTCTGTTATGTAAATAATTACGAAACCATAAGCTGAATTGGCCCGCGGATTCCGCACTCTTCCATAGCCACCAACAGCTGCTCATGGTCCAGCGTATCAAACGCTTTTTTAAAATCTATGAATAAAAGAAATACATACTGCTTACTACCTAAGCATTCGTTGATATCGTCGGTGAAAATAGATAAGGCCATCGTTGTACTACGTAATTTTCTAAATCCGTGCTGTTTTTCTGTAATTATGCAGTTTTTTTCTAGATACTCACTAATTCTCTTAACTACACTTTCTCCACTATTTTATTAATAACAGACAATATTGTGATAGGTCTATAGTTTGAATAATTGCAATGGTCTCCTTGCTTATAAACAGGGCGGATAATAGACTTTTTTAAACTGTCTGGTTATAAGCCTGTTTTAAAACTAAGGTTTACAAATTTTGCTAATATTGGACTTAATGATTTCTTATATTTACGCGAACATTGCACATGATTAAAAACTACTTTTACGGATTTTATCGCGTTTATTTTTACTTTTTATTTTTAATTCCCGACGTTTCGGGCGCTTTCCAGCACCCATGGCCACGGGGGACTGAGATGACTGACCTCCCGATGTCATTGTTAAACCCGGAGTACCTTCAGCTTTTTTAATTATTGTTTATGGTCCGATCTATGCAAAATGAACTGACTATGTCCTGAGGTCTTGCAGTGGTATGCTTGGGTTTAGTTTTAATTTTATTGATTATAGGATCCCAAGCAGGTGGTAGTACCCAGCCTCCTTCTCTATTGAAATTAGGATGTTTTTTAATTTCAATAGCCTCACGTATCATCCTTGGTAGGAATCGGTGTTCTTTCGCGAGGATTTGTGGTCTATCAAATCTGATGTAATGGTTGGGGCCGTCTAGGATATGATCACAAACATCACAGTAATAATAAACGCGATAAAATCCGTAAAAGTAGTTTTTAATATTGGACTTATTTTTTCTTTAACTAAAATTAGATCTTGCGGCCTTATTCCATCTAAACCTGGTGATTTTTTACTATTTAGTTGACTAATTATTTTTTTTGTTTCAATTTCGGTTACCTTTTTATAATAGAAAGTGGTATCACTCAATTTTACATAGGACTCGCGATTTAGAAATTTAATATTACATTGATGTTTTATTTTATTAATTTCTTTTGTAAATGTTTCTGAGAATTTTGAACATATGTCACTTAAACTATTGATTTTTCCTAGATACTTAATTACTACGTCATCTAAACTATTTTTACTATTTCCTAGCCAGCAATTTATTGTTTCCCATAATTTCCTAAAGTCTCCCTGACAGCGTGATAGTTCCTGCCTTCTATAATTATTTTTACCTTCGTTAATAATTTTATTTGTTTGATTTCTGTGTTTCGTATATTTTAATCTATAAGTAACATTTTGAGGACTAGTCTTCCACCTGCTGAATAAATAATCTCTTCTATCTATCAATATTTTAATTTTTTTAGAGATCCACGGCTGTATTACTCGTTTTTTTCTATTACAATTAAGGCTAACTTTACCTTTATCGTAGATAGGTGCAAAAAACATTACAGAATTGTTCATAAATTATCAAAGGACAGTCTATCTCTACGAGCTTACTCCAATCAACCTGCTCTAACTCACGAGTTATTACTTTATTATTCAAAGTATAAATTTTATATTTGCCACTAGTAAGAATTATTCTATTTACCCCTTTTGATTCTTTGGTAATACTTACACCTACCTTATAGTGATCCGACAACTTACACGTAAACATATCTGATGCGAATCGGCGGCTGCGTGTACGTACCCACACATGATCAATGCACGATGTTACGAGTCTACCGGCTAATATTTCCTCGCGAGTACCGTTATTGATAACGCTCTGCATTCCGTAACTATACATTGCGTTTTTGTATTTACCGGTGGTTGTATTTTTTTCTAATAAGTTGATATTCATATCACCTGCAATAATGACGTCCTCGTATTCGGGAATTTGCTTAATTAGTACAGATAATTCTTGAATACAGCATAACTTATTTGTGTTTTGCGGTTTGTATACGGTGATTATGTGTATGGTGGTGTCAGAGCTCTTAAGTTGACTGTGCAATATTTCCAAACCACAGCTTTGCGGGTTTACTGTTTGCATGCGCAATTCATTTTTAGAGTACACTAATAAGCCTCCTCTTCGTCTATTTTCTCTTGTAAACCCGTGCATATCATACCCATCTATACAATATAACGGCAGCTCCGCTTGTCTGATATTTATTTCACTTAATAATAAAATGTCTATACTAAAATTAGTGCGCTCAAGCAATATTAGCAATTCATTAAACTTCTTCCTAAGAGAACGAATATTTAGGTGAATTATTTTTAGGTCCTCCGTGGATGTTTTTAATTATGTGCTCCACGCATTTGCATCTAGAAATTTTTTATACTCATATTTATCCTCGATGTGTGATAAAATATCATCCATTTTGTGGATTTAGGTATTCACATACAGTGAGCTTCCACAATACTAATTTATTGTGTATTATTTACTATACGGTGCTGTTATCAGTATTGAAACACATATTTTTGATATCTGCATCCGAATGGATCCTGCGTATTTTCGAGTTATCGTCTTTACAAAATTCGTGGCCATATGTGTTTATAGACGTATTTTAACATTTTCTTCGCGTTCCATAACAATTGTCGCGTATTTTTAGGAAGATTTTCATTTATATACACCCGTTGTTGCCGAGAATTTCCTTATTATATACTAACACTTTTCTTTGCTTTAGCCATTCATCTCTAGCTTGCTTGGTTCGTAGGGTTACGACTATAGGTCTTGGCCTACCCTCTTCTTTCTTTTCTCGACCTACCCTCTTTGCGTCCTCTATATTACCTATGTTTAAATTTAATTTCTGTGCAACAATTTCAACAATTTTCTTTGTATCTTCCTTCTCTGACTCATCCAGGCACGCTATTTCAATATTTTTCTCCACTTCTCTTTGTTCCAAAAACATTATCCTCTCTTCTAAGGAGTCGTTGCACTTTTGTAAATACTTATTTCTATTTTACAAAGCAGTCATTTTCTTCTCCGTGGCTTCCTTAAAGTTAAGCATCATTTGGTACTGTTCAGCGTAGAAATCCACGGCCTCTGTTAGGTCATCAATTTTCTTTTGTGTTTGATAAATTATTTCCAGTTTTTTATTGACCTCTGCTAGAAGCGTTTCGGCACTAGCTTTCCCAATATCTACATTAATTTTAGGTACTTGCGTTTTAGGGCTGATTTCACTTTTGAGACATGATTCATACAGCTGGGTTCTTTGGAACTCCTTTACGTTCGATAAGCATTTTTTGTGATACACAGAGTCACATGAACCTTTACACTTAATAACATCATCTTTTGCTAAAGAAACAAATCACTTGCACTTTCTACACTGAACCATTTTACTTGGTACCTACGAAATACATAAATAATAATGAGCAACACGTCCGTACGCTGAGTGTTAGTGTTATTAGTTATTAGTAGTGGTATTAGTGTTGTTGTTATTAGTAAGAATAGTGCTACATAAACTAAAAAACTTAAAAAAAATCTATTTAAATTTACGCTATTAACTTATACATTAACGGAGATACTTAGAGAATGTTTTGGGTGAGTCAAAGTGAATGTCGATTTGATCGCTGTATCCATTAATGACTTTGCAGAACCTGGCATAAGGCGAATTCTTTCCTAAGGCAGTTCTTCTTAATGGTGGACTAAGTGGTGCAATAGAGCTGCGAGGTAATCTCGAAGATACACGAAACTTAAAAAGTTCCATTAAACTGGGGCAATTAAATGTAGAATTAAATATTTTATGTACAAAAACTGCATCATTATACTTTTTGCGACTTTCTAAGGTTTCTAAATTAAAATGATGCAATTTACTATTATAGGACCGTAGCTTTTTTGCTTTACCAACAAAAAATGCTAGATGTCAGAGGAACCGCTTTTTAACACGTTCGATACGTAATGAATGTGTAGCATAGTGTGGTCTCCAGACCACACTACAATATTCTAAAATATTACGAACTAGACTGTTGTAAAGAAATAATTTGGTTTTGTAATGCATATTTTTCGAGTTCCTTATGACAAAACCCAACATTTTAGATGCTCTCATAATTATGTTATCCAAATGGAGTACAAAAGTTGGTCCCGAATGGTCTCTACTTCCCTAATTTTAGTAATATGAATAAAGTAATTGACATGTATTAAATTTTGTTTTCTGGGGTATTTAATATGATAACATTTACTTGTATTTAAGTCTATTCTATTGTTGCAGCACCATTGGATTAGACTATCATTGTTACTTTGTAATAATTTAGTATCATCATCACTCTTAATTATTCTCATAAATTTTAAGTCATCAGCATATAAAAAATATTTTGAAAACAGAAAACATTTTTTAATATCATTTATGAAAAAAAGAAATAAGACTGGTCCCAAATGTGAACCCTGAGGAACACCGGAACTTATAGTTGTAGTACTTGATTGAAAACCATAAATTTCAAATAAGAAGGTCCTTTGCACTAAATACGAATTCAACAATTTGAGTAACAAGCCACAAATCTTGTAGGCGCACAACTTAGAAATCAAAATCTTATGCGAAACCTTGTCAAAAGCTTTGCTAAAGTCGGTATAAATAACATCAGCCTGATGGCCCATGTCAATAGCCTCGTAAAAGAATTCCGTAAAAGGAACTAAATTCATACTAGTGGACCGAAACCTGAAGAACCCATGCTGATGGCCACTTATATAGAGGCTTAAGTTCTGTTGAAGATGATGACAAATCAACGAATCAAATACTTTGACAAAGGTTGACAAAATTGAAATGGGTCTATAATTGGAAATGATATCGATATTTGACGACTTATGTATAGGAAATACTTTTGCTATTTTCCATTTTGAAGGAAACATGCCAGATTCTAAAGACAAATTGTAAATTACTTTTAAAGGATATATCAATTCCGAGGCACATTCTTTTATACAAATTGGTGGTATTTCGTCTGGTCCTGTGCCTTTATTACAATCTAGTCCTTTGAGATTATTTTAAATTGTATCGTGTTATTTACTAGTGATTGTAAGTAATCGTTTTCTAATAGGTTTCTTTGAACCTGAATACTGAAAAGCTCATCCTTTTGCCTCTGCGAAGCTGGGTGTGTCGGAAAAACTTGGTCCGGCCTGGTGTGTCGGAAAAACTGCTAGCCAAGCGGTTCAATAAGAACCGCTTGGCTGGCAGCCAATCACGAGACCTCTGCATCACCGAGTGATGAGTTAATAACTGTTCCAATGAGGTCTCATGTGCTATGAACTGAAGACAAGAAAGCCGGAAGTGCTACGCTGGAAACTCTTCGGATGCCTAGACCACCAAGTCTAATGGGAAGTATGGCCTGAACCCAGGAATTTTCGTTTAATGGACAATTTAAAATTTCTATCATAGTTTTCCTAATAATATCATCAGGGCGATTTAAAAATAGGATGTGCATCCAAAGAGTTCCAACACCGGAGCACGTACGTAAAATTTGGCTCAAAAAGACAAATTTTTAGTACGTGCTCCGGTGTGCCATGTGTGGGCTAATTTCTTTTAGACGACTGGATGACTCTCTTCAGTCACAAAGCATATGCATACAGAATAGGAGCACCTAGAAGGCGAAGCGATTTGCTGTTAATTATTTTTATATTTGAGGCTAAGGAGTTAAATTTGCTAACAATTTGATCTTTTTCGGAGGCGGGTAAATTCTCATTAACAAAAAGTTCGCATTTAAAAAAATTGAATTTTAGGCCAATAGAACTGAAAGTAAAAAAAAGACTGGTTAAATCGTGAAGCACTGAGTTCGCTTCGCCTCCCAATGTTCCATCATCTAAATACCAGGCATTGAATTTTGACTTGAGACCAGAAATAAAAGGATGTATTACCAGACTAAAAATTGCCGGACCTAGCGGGTCACCCTGCTGGCAACCGACAGCGGATAAAATTTGGTGTTTTTTGTACATGAGTGTAGATGGTGAACTGTGACATTGCCAGAGGTAATGGTATATGGACGGAATATTTTGTTTACCTGTGTCAGCAAAACGCCTCGTTCTACTGAGTTAAATGCATTTTCAACATCCACCTTTAGCAGCACCTCACCGCCGACGTGTTTCAGAAAGGTGCGCGTCGCATGTACAGCCCTTTCACATCCGCCTTTTATCCCGAAACCTAGCTGCACAGGCTGGAATATGGCCGGGAGGTCTGGCTGGATATGTTTGCAGCAAACCTTTGAAACAATGCTGCAAATTGTGTTACCAACTGCTATGGGCCGAATACTCGCATCCTTTTTTTAATTGCTCACAGGTTTGCCCCATAAAGTACCTGCGTTATGTTTGGGCCAACTTTTCCGGAAAGCATTAAATTTACAAGTTGCGTCAAGACGTTTAGAAAGTCGATCGTCGGTCTCGGACAGTGTTTCCCCTAACACCTGATAGAATATCTTTCAAATATTGAGGTGAAAGATCATCAAGACCACTGGCCGGTCCATTACGAAAGGCAACAATAGCAGCCTGCACCTCCTCAGCAGTGGCTTCGGTGTACGCTCAGAGCTCAAATGTCGTCATTGCGAATTACATATGAAAGGTGCCATCTTTTTGTAAATTTGACGTGGCAGGTCTCTTATTGAAATAAAAACTGAACAGTTCGAAAGGGGGACGCCCATTTTCGGCCATGGAACGCCCAACAATGTGCATTTGTTAAAAAATTATATCTTTATTTATGGTTATTAATCGCGGTATTCATTTATCCTCAAACAATGGGAATATTTTTGCACAAATTAAAAGTACCGAAAAGATAATGATAAAAATTAGGTAGATCATTATGTCATTAGTTTGTGAATAAAAAAAAGTGTTGCCAATCACAAAACACATATAAAAAATCGATTCTCTTTTTCTATCGATTATTTATGGTGTCATCATTACAGTACTAGTATAATTTTTAAATAATTATTATGCTATGATAATTAAACAAGCGAATTACTAGTTGATTTCCAATGAATTCTTTAGAGAGTAACAAAACGCTACGGCACAATTTTACTGTTAATCTTAACCGATCTTCTTAAAGATAATAACAGTATTCTTATCTGTTTTCAAAGAAGATCTGTTAAGTTATTCTTATCTGTTTATAACAATACATTTTAAAATAGAATCATGTTATGATAACGACACAAGTTAGTTTCCAGCTGATTTACCATGAATCCTTTAACCTTTTGAGCGCCAAAGTCACCTATACTTGACCAACACCTGCGGGCCCTGAGCGCCAACGACGTCTATAGTTGACAAAAAACCCGGCTCTCAAAAAATGAAATATAGATATTGGAAAATTATTACAGGTATTTTAATTCTACACTCCTCAAAATAGGAATAACCCAGCAACATGTGAGTATAAAAAACAAGTCTTCTAGAGCCACAAGTACTAAGAAACATTGAACTAATAAAAATTGATTTTTATCTAAGTCCAGCACGCCAAAGTCGTCTATGGTTGACCGCTAATGTCAAACGCGGGAAGCATAGATTTCTTGAAAACTATCCAAAATTCGACTCAATGGTGTTTTTTTTTCTATTATTATTATTGATATTTGAATAAAATTAAAGGTTAGAAACATAAAACTATAATTAGCTACATGAATAAAAAAAATGTTATCAGATCATCTTCGCATAATAAATCTAATATCTCAACTCTAGCGCATCTTTAGCGCGCTATCGAAAATCAGTTCACTGGGCACCGTGATCAAGGATAAACGACACCCTGATGATGTCATAAGTGATTACCGAGAAAAGTAGACCAATGCAACATGAACGATTCCTCGGAACTCATTCGGATTTTGGAAAGCGTCGATGATGATGAATTTTGATTTTTGATTGATGAATTGAATTTTTGATTGATTGGTGAACAATTATGTTTATTTATTCCATGACCAAGATTTTAATATTATAAGGCTGATTTACCTAGTGCGAATAATTATATACAATTGTTGATTAATGAATAATTATGTACCTTTTTTTAATAATAATACAAAATTACAATTAATGTTTTTTTTTACTTAAGGTGTGAAGAGCAATTTTTCATTTTGTGTGGTGCCATTTTCTTTCTCAGTCTCAAAATCATCTAGCAGCATCAGCATCATATCAAATCCCCATTGTCATAAGAGTGTAAGACTTTTCTTCTGTGCTTCACTTGGTCTACGCCTTCCCCCGACACATAAAATATTATGAATTGATGTCTGTATATTTCGGTTAGATCGATTTTGAAATCGATACACAACATTCTAAGAATGTTCAAAAAAAGGAAGGTCAGCTACGCCGTTGTCGTCCAGTCGTGACAGTGTCGTCATTAGGATGGAGATTAGTGCTGTGGTTTACTACTATTTTATTGTTATTGTTTGTTTTTTATTTATGTTTATATGTACAAAGTACATATATAAAAAGAGTGGATGACAGCACAAGATTAAATAAAACATACAGTTTATAAAGAGTCATTTATAGAATAAAAAACCAACAAAAACAAGTTATTTTACGTTATCGATATATCAACTCTTGGCAACACTATTTTGTTTTGGCGCTTTGGCGTACAGGACACGGTAATGCGTTTTTGGCGTGGAGCTCAAAAGGTTAAAGCTTAACAAAACGCTACTGCACAATTTAACTGTTCTTAAAAATACATTTCAAATAGCATTTAAATAAATAAAGGAAAATATATTTTAAAAAGTGTGCAGAACTTAAAGCACCTCAAAGATTGTTTTTTAACGATATTATTAATCGAATAAAAATCGATATCTTTTCATCGATTTTATGTCAGTTAAGTGGCAACATCGATTCTGACAACTAGGCCCTGTCATGGAATGGAATCACAATTCAGTTTACATTTCACAACTATATCTATACCTATATAAATAGTCACATGTAGAATTCATTTGCGTGTTACTTTGTTTGTTTTTATTTTTGTGAATTTGTTATCGAAGTAACGAACTAGCCTTATAAATGGACTCTGACATTTTTTCCCATCATATAGCGAAAACACGAAGGGATTTGTTGGAAATTCCAGAACTGCGAAATCTTCTACAAGAATAGGTTCGACCACAGCAGGTAAATAGTTACAATCATGTGTCATGTCTTCCTTTTCGTCATTCTACAATTGCAGCGATGCTTATTAAATGAGTTGTCTTATAATTATATCAATTGATATAATAATTATGGCTTCTTTATTAGGTACAAGTTTCGAGTGATAGTGTAGTATGCCACGCATGTTAAGACTGCAGCCTGGAATCAAATACGACATCCAACTAGCGAACAGGAAAATTCACCAATTAATAGTCATGGACATGTATGTATCAGCTGTGGCAAGTCACTTTTGAGAATAAGATCACACACATTGTTTGGGTCTGATTCTCCACGTGAGGAACTCATAAGGAATGAAATTGCCCATCAAATTGCACCACGTGAGGTACGTGTTCAACATTTTTTAATTTATTAAGTGTGTGTGCTCATATCTGATAGTGATACATGTTTTTACTCTGATTACATCCACAGAAACTGTATCTGACAAACATACAAGCTTATTTATAACATGGCGATAAAATTAGCTTGTCACCACCAGATAGACTGCTACCGTTTTTACCAACTACCAAGTAATGAGACAATTGATTTTTCATTGTTTTTGGACTACTGGTAGTTTTTAAGTGCTTAATTATTAAATAATATAGGCCATTAAGTCTTCTTTTGTGCAGTAACAATTAACTTGATAAATATTTTATATGTATTTGAGTTTAAAGGAAACAAATCTATTTTTTTTTATTTAGTTCACTTTTTCACTTTTTATTTAATATTATTTCAGTTGCCACCGTCATCTCGTGTGTGTCATAATTGTTGGCGAAGGTTTGATAGAGCAGCATCACATTCAACTGCAGAACGGGAACCATCTGAATCATCTAGTTCATCCTCGTTGCAATCTGAAGTCGGTAATGTATTGCACCCAGATTCAAACATTATAATTTCAATAGAGAATGAAGCTGGGTATTCCCACCTGCTTGGACACTGTAATTAATAAAATTAAAACTAAACCCAAGCATACCACGCAAGACTTCAGGACAGTAAGTTCATTCTGCGTAGATCGGACCATAAATAGTTATTAAAAAGCTGAAGTTACTCCAAGTTAACACTGATTTCGGTACACCAGTCACCTCAATCCCCCCATTACCATGTGTGCTGGAAAGCACCCGAAAATCGGGAATTTGAAAATCAAGGAAATTAAAGGCGATAACATCGGTAAAATTAGTTGTTAAAAAACTGTATTTGTGAAAATAAAAACTTTTATATCTTAAAATTCCCGACTTTTTTTTAAACCAATTTCTTAACCATTTCATTCCTTTCATTGTATATTATCATATCTATATGCTTTTATATGTGGGCACCCATGGCCGAAATGTCTATGAAGAGTGGGCAATGCAGTGCGCTTGCAACGAGTTTTATTGTACGTACAGGACCAGTTTTAACTTATAATTTAGCACAGGGGAACGCTCGCGAATGGTCATTCCCGTCCAGAACGTCGGCGGTCCGTGTTGTTTTATGAATAAGACAATAATAATTGCAAAAAATAAGTCTTGTCAGTGGCTCTCTGCAAAGGTTTAGCTTTTTACGATGCGGTGGTAGCTTTTTTATGCCTAACTTGAATGTAATTGCTTAATATACAAACTTTTTCACCGAATATCGACCTCGCATGATTCTCAATATTGTTTAACGAACGAGGCTCTGTTGGAGCGCCTGCGCATTCTTTCTGAGCAAAGAGTTAAACAACGTACTTGTAGTAATTACGTCCGTACTTAACGTTAATTTTAAACAGGGTCTTTGTCTTTGCAATATTTTTTTTACCCTCTCAGCTGTTGTAAGATTAATACAATCGTCCAAGACCACATTCAAGTTGCATTATTTTAAAATTCCCGTAAACTCCCGAACATGGTCCTTCGAGCCGGATATAAAATAATAAGCACCAGAATTTATATTATACTCGTATATGGTAAATTTAGTGGAGTTTACTTTGAAATCAAATTTGGAGTTACGTCGCCGCCATCAAGAATGTGGGTCAATTTGCAGTAATTACGTGGTGTTTAAGATAAAATTTAAGATTTATCATCACCCAACACTCTATTAAGGTAATCTAATAGTATTTGGTATAAATCTCCTGACTTATAAGGTTAGTGAATTTATTGTTCCTATCGATTATTAATTTCACTACTGCGTTGTGGTTAACATTCGCAATTTTTTTGATAATTTGCAGTAATTAAGTAAGAAGTTGTATTGTAAGGATACTGTTAGAAATTAATCTACATTATTTTTTGCTTATTTACATTATTTAGTATAGTTGTGCAGAAGAAATCGTATAGTAGCATTAATTATTATTACCTACACCAAGTAAATGTTTTTAGGCTTTAGTTATTATTTATTTTGTTGTTTAGAGTGTTTTATAGTAATAAAATTATACTAAACTAGCGGACCCGACAGACTTCGTCCTGTCAAAAAGATTTGTAATGTGGCAGTTTTTTGTTCCTACGTATTTTATAGTTGGGGCAAAAAATTCTCCTGAACAGAACCGTCACCCTGGTGATGGGCGTTGTGAATAAAAAAATAATTAAATAAAATATAATAACGATTTAAAAGTAATCGCTTTATTGTTAATCATGTGAATCATAATTATTAACAAAAAATAGTTTTATTATCATTGTAGTGCTTTATGATTTACGATGTTTTTGTTTGATTACCTGGCGCATAGACAAACAAATCTGATGGTTTTCCAACACGGTAACAGGCAACAGGTACAATTGACCATGGAAACATGGGTTTTCCAGATTAATACCACAAACACTTAATGATTTCCACTAGGACTTGTTTATGGTCATAGCAAAAGCAAGCCGCACTGGAAACTGTAGTCGTTTAAACTGAAATGGCACATCAGTCGGAATCATTGGGATGCGCGGTATGAAAACATCTTTTCCTTTATACTTTCCTTTGAGTATAGTTGCTTCTATCAAGTTGTTTAGTATTTTTTTATCGCTAACCGTATTCCGTTGCAAAGACGGGGTTGGTTGATATTTCGCAACATTATAACAACCGATCCAACCTTTAATTGAAGATTGTGAGGTGGCAATCCTGGCAATTCCAGCGAGTTTAAAAACTCCGGTGGATAGTTGACTACATCATCTTGGTTAGTAGCCGAATCAACTGATTTATATATCCTCGATTCGCCTGTAATTTGTTCTTGAATTTTGAAATTTAATTCATTTACATCAATGTTTTTTGCAGCCAATATAGCTCGTTCCCTCAACCAATCATGGTTTCTGTAATTTTGAGAAACATTTGGAAACACCTTCTGAATGAGTTCATCTTTTGATCGAGTTAACTGACAAAAACTTTAAGGAAAGTTAAGCTGGCTGCAGCAAACTCCAGTTTTGGTTATCAACGTGTTTATAGGGAATTTGCTATTACCAATGTCAATGAGTTGTTTAGAGAATATGTTTACAGATTGGTTATTTTGCAACTCGACACGCATATTCTTGCCTAAATGAAGTACTTTGACATGTTTCCACAAATTGGAGGATTTTAGACATGCATTAAGTTCATCTGCTGGCTTTGATCGTGGAATCACTGGTAATGTTTGACGAAAATCTCCTGCTAATAAAATCAATGCACCACCAAATCGGTTATAATTGCTCCGTAGATATTTTAAGGTTCTGTCTAAAGCCTCCAAAGATTTTTTATGTGCCATCGTGCATTCATCCCAAACAATAATTTTACATTGCTGCAAAACCTTTGCCATTGCAGAGTTTTTCGAAATGTTGCAGGTTGGAGTTTCATTGCTTTGCATATTTAATGGCAATTTTAGTGCTGAATGGGCTGTTCGACCACCTTCAAGCAAAGTTGCTGCAATTCCCGATGAAGCGAGTGCAAGTGCAATTTTATTTTGTGAGCGAATTGTTGCTACTATTATAGAAATCAAAAAAGTTTTTCCTGTACCACCAGGTGCATCTAAGAAGTAAATCCCGCCAGTTTCATCATTTGTTACTTTCATAAGAGTATCAAATACATACTTCTGTTGTTCATTCAACAGCGGAAGATTTGTTTGAATTAATTCTTTCAAAGTGTTGAGATCATACAGTTTTTCTCGATGCAACTCTTGGATTAAAAGCATCATGCATTGGACGATTAGGCGCGGCCAGACCTAATTGAATTAATAGTTTGTTTGATATCATCAAGCACATGTCCTCAATTGAAATCAATGCTTCATTGTAAATTTCTTCACAGATTTGTATATTTGGATTTCTCATTCTATTCCGTATTTGATATAAAATATCATCACACATATAATCCTTGTACTTGATCCACAAATAAATTTGGTTTGATGGGAAGCATGTAGATATGATTATTGAAAACAATGTTCGTATTTGATGAGCGTGTGATGATATTACAGCCTCATTGAGAGCTTGATCCCAATGAGCGTCATTTTCTAGAAATTGCAAACGTTGACAGGCTTCTCTGTAGGATCCACACAATTCACCATCAACAGTTCGTAAATGTTGGAATGATGTTGGGCCACATACATTGAATAATAGCAGCCGTAAATAAAAATATTCATCATTGATTGGATGTACTGAATAAATTCGACCAATCACATCGGTGGAATATATATCTGGGTATCCTGCAACTGGTTTTCCTTTTTTCAGTCGTATAGATCTCCTTGAGGATTGATTCCAGGTACAATATTTTGGCATTTCAGAATATAACAATGTTTGTGCAAAATTATCACAATTTCAATATGTCTCAAAAAAACTGGTTAATGTCGTAGATGGTGGTTGAGCAGCTCTTTGTACTGCATTCTGTGCTGTAAAATACACTCTTTGTCCATTTTCTAAATGCACAGCTAAGTGAAAAACAACAGGGTGTCTCTCATGAATAGGAAAAGAAAATATTCGCCAAACTGCTTCATTACTTCTAACATAGCGGCCCATTTGGTATTGGGTAACTTCATCATTGGAATTCTCTGCCCCAATTTCAATCACAGCCATATCACTCCCTTTGGTTACATATTTGCAAATGAATTTAATAGATTTCACTGAATGGCAAGATTCAACGTTGATTTGTGCTTTGAATGTCTTTGATAAAATGGGTGAATATGGAACAATCCAACGATTATCTATTTCAATATCTTGTTGATTTAATTTGACAATTGTTGATTTTCCATTGTTTGCTGTCGATCGGCGACGATACAATGGATAACCGTCATTACCAGTAATAGTTTCCAATATTAATATCCGTGGATATCGTTTTGAACATTTACCATCCATCATACAAGGTGAATTTTGATTAAGAGTTCCACAGGGACCATGTATCATGTTTTTGATAACTACCTACGATTTGACTTGAAGTCTTTCAAGCCGTACCAATGTTTTATGTCTGTAAAATAGGGATATTAAAACTTCTATTAACGCGGTTTGTATTTGACTGATGTAATGACGTGAAAACTGATGCATTTTATGTCGCGTGCCGATAGTAAAACAAAAGAAATTTAATATGAACTTTATACAATAGCAATAAAGCTCAAATTGACTACGTTTTAGTTAGAAAACGTTTGTATGGGAAAAATAAAAGGGCTGTTTTAAGGGTTTTTCCGGCAATTAAACTAAAAATTTCTCGCCGTAAAAACCATTCTTGAACTCCAATGAATATTTTTAAAAAAATTGGCCAAATTGGTCCAGGCGTTGTTGAGTTATGCGCTTACCAACACATTTTGCGATTCATTTTTATATTATAGATTAATAGCGTAATTGTAACATAGGACGATTGTTGTTTTTTTCTTTGATTTCGTGGGTATATAATAATTGAATTAGGTATTGCAAGTAGCTTAAATCATAAAATTATCTACTATTATTTGAACATCGAGAAAGATTGTGTAAAGTTACTTGTCACTATAATATTATTAAATTATTAGTTGCCGAATCGAACACTCTCGTCTTCCAGAATGACCGAAGAAAAGGAGTTGATCAAAAAACGAGGTAGTTTTAAAGGCCGCTTAACTGTTTTCATTGGTTACTTGATTCGCTTACTACACCTTTACAAAATCATGACGCGACGGAATTGCAAATGCGTATGGGTAAGCTGGACACATTGTATAACCAATATGATGAGGTGCAGTTACGCTTAGAATGTATTGTCGACAAGCCCGACTTACAACTAACTGAGCGTTCATGCTTTACGACTGAGTATTACAGGGCGCTAGCTAAAGCTCAAATTTTACTGAGCGATCACCATAATGCTAACTCTTAATCTGCAGGTAGTGACAAGAGTTCTCGAGCCAGTAATCATAAGTTTGTTAAGTTACCTACTATACAGTTTCCAAAATTTAGTGGATCATATGAGAACTGGTTGGAGTTCCATGATACCTTACATTAGCCTTATTCGCTCTAATGATGAAATCGATGAAATTAATAAATTTCATTATTTACGCGCATCTCTCGAAGGGTCTCCTGCTGTGGTAATTCAATCATTTGAGTTTTCTGCAAGTAACTATACAGTGGCATGGAATGTCTTATGTGAGAGGTTTAACAACAAACGATTGTTAGTTCAAGATCATGTGCCAGCCTTATTTAATCTTGAAACGATTACAAGGGAGTCGTCTGTAAATTTAAAGCGCTTAATCGATTTATTAAGTAAAAACCTGAGGGCATTAGAATCGTTAGGCGAACCAGTTCAGCATTGGGACACGCTTCTAATTTATATAGTTACACATAAATTGGATCAGAAAACCTACCGTGAGTGGGAGGAGTTTAAAGGTCATTTAAAAAGAAATGGATCAGTTACATTTAATATATTCCTCCAGTTTATGCGTAGCCGAGCTGATCTACTCGAAACTTTAGAGACGTCGCGTAATGTTCACTTTGCACCGCATAGGCCGAGTCCTAAATTAAAATCCATGGTTTCGGTGCAACAATCGAATATTCATAATATAAACTCAAATAAACAATTCAAAGGTTGTTATAAATGTAACGGCGATCACAATTTAGATAGATGTCCACAGTTTCTTGCACTCAGTAATGAGGCTAGATTGAAATTATTACCATCTTACAAGATCTGTTATAATTGTTTTAAGTCAGGACATTTTGCAAACCATTGCAAAAAGCCAGGGTGTAAGATATGTAACCGCCGCCACAACACAATGATTCACGTCACTGAACCGATAGCAAGTCATACCGTACAAAATAAAAATAATTTCTCGCTCGAGAATGAGACGGGCACTCGGACAGGGACTCACTCGTCAATGACATCAACTGCAGGCACTGATGTGAACAACGTCGCTTTATCGGTAAACGTAGCGCATCGTAGTGAACAACGAGATGTATTATTATCAACTGCTTTGATAAAACTACTTGATTGTAATAACGTCGAACACGTCGCCCTAGCAGTATTAGACTGCGGTAGTACATCTAGTTTTATAACTGAGAAGATGCGCAAACGATTAAATTTAGATTTTGTTGAAATAGATAAGTCGATTTTAGGCATTAATAGCGTGTATTCTCACGTAAGGAGAAGGTGTCGTGTACATTTAAAGTCGTTAGATAATAGTTATTCCGCTAACATTAATTGTTTCATTTTGCAATCAATTACTAGCAATACCCCAAGCCGCGAATTAAGCATACGTGATTTTCAACTTCCATCGAATATTTGCTCAGCTTACCCTGCATTTTGTAAGCCTGCCGATGTAGATATTTTTATCGGGGCTGATCTCTTTTGGGATTTCTTAGGGTCACAAAGAATTAAGTTAGGAAGTAATAAGCCCATTCTGCATGAAACCAGGCTAGGGTGGATAGTTTCTGGTCCAATTAATGTTCATCATTCACATTGATGTCTAATGACTTACGATGCAACTTCGCTAAGACTGATTTTTATTTTTGTGGCGATAATAAAGATGATATTCGAATCGACTTAACGCGGTTTTGGCAGCTGGAGGAAATAAGTTCCAAGTCATCTCATTATTCACCTGAGGAGAAGTTCTGTGAGGATCATTTTGTAAGAAATATGTCATGTCTTGATGATGGGCGTTTTTGCGTTCGGTTATCTCTCAAAAAAGATACCGGTCTAGGTCTAGGAGATTCATTTAAAAGAGCTACACATTGCTTGTTCTCCTTAAAGCGTAGATTAAAATGTAAGCCTGGCATCAAGCAGATGTACGAGTATTATGAATTTATGTCTGAATATCAGTCACTGGGACACATGATAATTTGTGAGAGACCTAATTTAAGTTATGGCGCGTATTTATTACCCCATCATGGCGTACTCCGTGAAAGTAGCACTACGACTAAACTTAGAGTAGTTTTTAATGCAAGTTGCCCGACGTCGTCAGGTATTTCGTTTAACGAAATACAAATGGTCGGTCCTGTAGTTCAGGACGACTTGACGTCGATTTTGTCACGTTTTAGGCAACATAAATACGTTTTGTCTGCAGATGTGGAGAAAATTTACAGGTGTATAATCGTTCATCCTGATGACAGGCACCTTCAGCAGATAGTCTGGCGTAACAGTCCTAGTGAGCCTATACAGACCTTTCAATTGAATACTGTCACGTACGGTTCGGCAAGTGCACCATTTATCGCAACACGCTGCCTGAAACAACTTGGTCTACAGTGCAAAAATAAAGCCATAGTGGACATCATAATGCATGATTTTTATGTCGATGATCTGCTTACGGGTGCTGATGACAGATGACGTAAAGGCCATACGTCAAGGGGTTGCCAAAGTATTGGCATCTGCTCGTATTCCATTGCAAAAGTGGAGATCGAACGATCCCGAGTTACTGTCAGAAATTGCCAATACATCACTTGACCTAAATATTGGTTCTCGCGAGCCAGACAAGTTGTTAGGTCTTGGCTGGCATTCGGATTCAGATGAACTCTGCTTTCCATGATTCACTAGTTCCCGATGGCAATACTAATCGTGATTTGCTTTCAGTGATTGCACAAATCTTTGACCCGCTGGGTCTTTTAGCCCCGTATGTAATCACCATGAAAATGTTGATACAAAGGCTTTGGTTAGACAAACTTTCATGGGATGAACCACTGTCTCCCGAAATTAAGAAACGCTGGTATGGCATTATCAAATCTCTTCCTCTCTTAAATAACATTCGTATTCCACGACTAGTTATCTGTGAGTCATACCGGGTGCTGCAACTGCATATTTTCACTGACGCTTCTGAGTGCGCATACGGTGCGTACTCAGAAGCATTTATGTTCGAAGCGTCAGCGATAGGACACAAGTTATGGTTCGATTATTAACGGCTACGAGCCGTGTAGCCCCAATCGAACCCACAACAATACCACGATTGAAGTTGTGCGGTGCGTTGGTAGGAGCTCGTCTTTATGAGAAGGTTGTAAAAAAACGAAGGGATCGTGTTAAAATTTACCAAGTCTTCTTTTGGACAGACTCCACAATTGTTTTGGGGTGGTTGCGAATGTTGCCTTGCAAACTTCAGCTTTTCGTGCGTAATCGTGTCGCTGAAATTTTGGATAAGGCCAGTAACCATAAGTGGGGACACATCCCAACAGATAGGAACCCAGCAGACTTAATATCTCGTGGTGTGGATATCAGTGCTCTGGCAGGTCTTAGATTGTGGTGCTCAGGTCCAGATTTTTTAATGTATGACATATCAAAATGGCCTTCTCAGCCTAAGAATGTTGAAACATTGCCGGAAACGCATCATGATATTATATTGACTGCAGTCACTACTCATCCATAAAATAATGATTGTTTCATTGATTTTAGTCGTTTCTCGAATTATTCACACCTTGTACGTTCCGTAGCTTACGTTTTACGATTCATTATGTCTTGTAAAACATAGCTTATTTCTTCAAATTATTTAACGGAATTAGAATTACGAAACGCGTTAAATATTATAATTTCAAAGTGTCAATATGATTCCTTTTCAGAGTACAGTTTGCTTCTGAATAAACAATATTTACCTAAGAAAAGCCCACTTCTTAAATTTAATGTATTTTTAGACGAAAATAAAATTATGCGTGTTGGTGGTCGTCTTGATAATTCTAAATTTTCATATAATAAAAAGCATGCTATGTTATTACAGTCCAATCATATTTTTACAAAATTATTATTTGACCAAGAACACAAAAGGCTAATGCACGCAGGCCCACAGCTACTGTTGGCAAACATTAGAGATACTTATTGGCCGATAGGTGGTCGAAGCCTAGCGAAGGCCTGTTATCATAAATGTATACGGCGTCATCGCATGAAGGGTAAGGTTTCGAATCCACTAATGGGTAACTTGCAACAGCAACGTAGAGGAGACCGTAGGAGTCGATTATGCGGGCCCTGTTGTGAGCGCCACTCGTCAAGGTCGTGGGTGTCGACTGGTAAAGGTTTATATATGTATTTTTGTCTGTTTCACTACCAAGGCGATTCATTAAGAGTTGGTAGGTGACTTATCCAGCAATAACTATTTGCTGGCATTGCGCACGTTTATAGCTCGAAGAGGTAAGCCAGTTAATATTTATTCCGATAACGGTGCTTCTTTTGTAGGTGCATACAATGACTTATCCAAATTTTTAAAGGGCAATTATGATTCTTTGAGCGAAAGCATGGCCAATGGTAATATTAACTTTCATTTTATTCCGGCGTATACTCCTCACTTCGGTGGTCTCTGGGAGGCGGGAGTTAAATCGACAAAATATCATTTGCTTAGAGTGTTGGACAATTGTCACTTAATGTATGAAGAACTTTACACCACGTTCACCCAAATCGAAGCAATATTGAACTCCCGGCCACTCACTCCACTATCTTCAGATCCTGCAGATCGTACGCCCCTCACTCCGGGACATCTTTTAATTGGACGTGCGCTGACTTCTTTACCGCAACCAGACTACCAGCATCACTCCACTCCGTTATTAATCAGGTTCCAACGCATTGAGCAACTGCGTCAGAATTTTTGGGAACTATGGAGCAAGGAGTACGTCTCAGAACTTCAACAAAGAGTGAAATGGCGTTCTTGCAAAGATAGCTTAAAGATAAACGATTTGGTGGTAGTCAAGGAAGACAACCTTCCACCGCTGAAATGGAAGCTGGGAATAGTCGTTGCAATTCACCCAGGAGCCGATGGCATTGTTCGAGTTGCAGACATCAGACCTTCTACTGGGATTATCAAGAGGGCATTTAACCGGATTTGCCCATTACCGATGTCATTTAATTCTGGTTGAAATCAAAGATTTCAACGCCCGGGGGCATGTTGGAGCGCCTGCGCATTCTTTCTGAGCAAAGAGTTAAACAACTTACTTGTAGTTACGTCCGTACCTAACGTTAATTTTAAACAGGATCTTTGTCTTTGCAATATTTTTTTTTACCCTCTCAGCTGTTGTAAGATCAATACAATCGTCCAAGACCACATTCAAGTTGCATTATTTTAAAATTCGCGTAAACTCCCGAACAGGCTCTGACGACCGACTGTTGGCGAAATAAGCATTGGAAAATAAAAGAACTCAAACTCCCACAGATAAGTAATGTGAACCAGCATTAACAGAGTGAGGGTTCTGAAAGTGTCCACAATTGCCCACCTGCTCAGCGTGGTGTGTGGAGGAAGGTAGCGCTTTCGAGAAATGCATACCCGGTAGCACCTTACGTTTAGCGCTTGAATCAAAAAGCTATTGCAATGATAAATTAAACTAAATATTTTAATTTCAAATTAAATTTCAAATTAAAATACATTTCATACAAAAGCGTTGGCAGACATTAAAACATGCACACGAATTGTTTTAATTCATAACGTTGTTGTTAAACGATCAAATAACGTTTACATCCAGGGAGATATTAACTTGAGTAATAGCATGAAAATACCTATAGGTTTTAATATATTGAAATGATGGTAATAGAATTGTTAAATTAAATTGACCATAACCACTGATCAAAACTGATATGGAGCTGAATCTATTATGATATTAAGTCCAGGCCTTAATGAGGTTTAAATTGACTATTATTTATGCGTTTTTGAAACGACCATGTTTGCAATAATAGGACATTTATTTTTCTTTTTACTCTAATGCAAGCCATGGGTAACAAAACCTTAATGAAGCCTTTTATAGAAAATTTAAAAACAATTCAGCCTGCCAAGCGTGGCCAACATGACAAATATCCTCTTTATAAGAAGTACATTGGAAAAGTTGCCCTCGTTTCAAATTTAATAGCAATTGGTTATGAATTATGGCATCCTTAGCAGTTAGTAGCACATAGCCATCTTCTGTATTCAAATTAGGATGTTGCTAAAGATTAGGATACCACAAAACCGAGCAAATACCGCCTCATTACGTACTCGTCACCTGGTCTTAAATCAAGGGAAGGGTGCTCTTCAATCTAGGATTACACATCATTGTATTTAATTGAGCGGATGGCTGCAAAATAACTATTAATATCTTTATTATAATGGATTTCCGCAAAGTAACGCCTGATTCTGTCAATTAAATCAAGGGATGTCAAGCACTCAAAATATATGTCGGGGTCGTAGAGCCAAGGGACCACTCTATATTGACGCAGTCATTGGCACAATGGTTAAACGCTGTTTCTTCGCGACGCGAATGGCGGGAATTGCAAAATTTTTGCTGACTTGCAAATTTTGCTATATTTTCACTTTGAGACAATATTTATGGATAAAACTTACAGGAATTCTTGTTGAATATATAAACTATTGAATAAAATTATTTTTGGTTGCTAGAAATTGTAATAAAATTCATAAATTACCTTTATAGCATAGTAGTAGTATACACTTCACTTTTAGTGCCAAAATTACTACTAATTTGAATTCTACACTTTTGTTTTTGGAGAAATTTATATGAAAATGTTTGGAAATATGTATAATTTTATGTTTTATGTGTTTCTATTCGTTACTCATACCAAAATATAAAAAAAATAAAAAAATAATAATAATATTTATCTGTATACAATATTTCAAATATATTTTTGTGTGAATTTGAAATAAATGCAACTTCAATTTATTTGAAATATGTTATAAAACTATTTTTAGTTACATTTCACACCAAAAATAAATGAGAATTGGAAATATAACACATTTTTGACCCAACCGCCAAAATGGGCCTTCTCGATTTCGAAGTACTTTTGGCACTTACTTTTCACTTTTTATGCCACAAATTATATATCTACGTGTTTACTATATCACAAGGAATACAAAAAAGTATAATACTTTCGTTTTTAGTCCAGACACAAATATAAAATTCTATAAATAAGACGGAGCACCTTCTGCAGTGCGACACGAGGAACGCCGAAAGTTCAGTGATTTCTTTTCTTTTTTTCTAAGAAACATTGACAGGTTATGGTTTAAAATAAAAGAGCATATCTTTGTCTTTTACTATATTATTGATTGCATATTGTCTTTGGTTTCGTTTAAAACAAAAAAGTATTTTTTCATAGGGCAGTATTTGGTATCGAATTTGATACCGTCCTAAGCCAGCCGAGGTAATTTTATAATATCGAATAAGAGTATGGCCATGAGCTAACGGGTTAACCGTTATCGTACCGTTAATACCTTGGCGGTCGTATGTTTTTTCAAGGCTATTTTTGATATCATTCTTTGTACCTTTTCAACTTCCATCAGTAATGTTTTACTAGTCTCCTCATTTAGAAATTCCCTAGACTAGGATAGAATTACATTCTGATTTATATAAAGATTTAACTTCTTTCCAAGAATTACCATACAACGAGAGGACTTTGTCATCATCATACGAAATTATTTTACAAATTGGAATGTTTAAGTGACAAAAATCGTTTATTTAGCAAATGAAGAGTTTTGTACCAAGAATACTGGATTGTACTGTTGTTACTGCCTACTATTCTGGAGTTATTTAGCCTTTCATCACTGACAATTTCTCCTATTCTAACTAGTTGTGATCGATTTTTTAGTAATATTTAAAAACTTGTACATGCTACTACCATTTTTTCAAGTATTCTGATCAGTTTGGAAGATGAAATGGTGTCGAAAGCTTTTTGCTGGTCAATAAGGATTGTGATAATTTTTTCATTGAAGTCTAATTCATGCTCAATAAATTTAACTAAAAATTCTGTAAGAATAATGTATAGTGTCGGTAGTTGATTTACCCTTCCTAAAACCGAATTGAACATTTAAGAGAAATTCTAAGTCATATAAATATTTTATCATTTAGTGTTTATTACTCGTTCCGAAAAGCTCAACACGGGAGTAACAATATTGGACGGTAATTAGTGATGATGTAGTTTATGTCTTTCGTTTTTGAAAATTGAAATTATTACTGATCTTTTTAAAACTGTTGGAAACTTAACTTAACTTAACTAAACTTAAAACAGGAACTCGGAGGGCATAGATTTATCTATGTTCATCAACTTAAAGACTCTTTCCGAGACTGAAACATACCGATACCTGGGTATGTCACAGAACATTGGTATCGATGAGGCGGTTATGAAACACTCAGTTTGCGACGTGTTTTATGCATGACTAACCAAAGTGCTTAACAGCCTTTTGTCTAGTGTGAATAAGACACACGCATATAATGGTGTGGTCATGCCTGTCCTCATGTATACTCAAGTGGACTCAGACTGAACTTAACGCTCTGGATAGAAAAGTCTGGATAGATGCATCATCCGAGATCGTCGGTAATGAGGCTGTACTTGCCGCGAAATCATGGTGGGCGTGGCTTTTTGAGCGCAGTCACCATGCATAATCGCAAAGTGTGCAGCCTCCGTAATTACTTCCTGGCGAGATTGGATGATCCATTCTAAAAGAACGTCATTTCTTGTGATAAAAGACTTACCCCTTTATCCTTATCCAACGAACAATGGCAAAACTCGGCAGTGCAGAGCATTTCCGACCGGGAGACCGTATGGAAGGAGAAGGAGCTCCACGGGAGGTTTTACAAGGCTCTACATGAGCCTTTCGTAGACACATTAGCATCCCTCCAATGGCTACGCTTTGGTGACCATTTTATAATGTTGTCAATAGTGTTATTAATCTCAATTTCGTGGTCATGTATTGAATTGTATTTATTTTTTCTGGTGTCAAAATTATTTATATATCATCTGCAACCAAGATACATTTATGACCAGTCACTTTGGTTATGTCATTTACGTACAATATAACATAAGTGGACCCAGGACACTTCCCTGAGGAATACCACACGTGTTATTTTTTATGGTAGAAGAACATGTCAACAGTTCGTTATTTATGGTTTTTTTGTCAGTGACGCACTGACACCAATTCTTCAAGTAGAATGATAGCCACTGTAGTGTAGGTCCTCTTATTCCAATCGTTTCAAGTTTATGTAATAAGAAGTCGTCGAAATATCTGTTGAGATGTGTCTAGAAATTATTAATACTTATTTTTATTTATTTATTAAAATAATAAATAAATAAAAATAAGTATACATTTATCTATATTTAGTACTAGTTATTCCCCGCGATCTCGCCCGCGTGGAATATGGATTTCATGGGTTTTAATTTTTTTGCGCGGAACCCTAATTCTTTTTCTAAAACAAAAGTAGTTCAAGTTATTCCTTATATCATCAGCTATCTGCCAGTGAAAGTCCCGTCAAAATAGATCCAGCTGTTTCGGAGATTAGCTGGAACAAACAGACAGACAGACAGACAGACAGACAGACCGACAGACAGGCAAAAAATTTAAAAATTGTGTTTTTGTTACTAGTACTTTCATATGCATTTAATAAAAAGCTGTTATTTTAACATTACAAACAGACACTTCAATTTTATTTATTTGTAGATATAGATATAAGATATTATTCATATTGGTGTCATTTTAAAGGGAATATCATGTTGAAATAATACTAGTTTTTGCGGAATTTATCGCGTATATTTTAACTTTTTAAATACCCGACGTTTCGAACGCTTTACAGCACTCATGGTCACGGGCAGGACTGAGATGTTCAACGTCCATATGTCATAGTTAACCGCGGTTACCGGAATATCATGTACTATTATAATAATAAAATAATTGATAGGACTATGACACCACTAAGGGAAGTGAAATTTTGATATAGGTAAATTCATGTCTTTATCTTGAATTTGATTGCTCAAAAACACGATAGTATAATTTTGACTTGATCATAATTATTTACGAAAACACCTCTAAAAAACCACTATAGTTGAAATTACAACGAAATTACTTAATCTATATGCTTCGAAATCACTCAAATATATTCATAACGTTAATATTCATAATTTACTTGCTCATTATTTTGATTACTCAAATCAATAATTTTTACAAAAATATTTTAAAATTTCTGACAATTTCTAAGCGCGTTTAATCGTCACGGGCGCTACGCTATTTTAGACCTTATGGGGGCGTTTTTTCAAGTTTTTATAGAAATTATGCATTCACTCGGATCAGTCCGGCGATAAGCCCTTTCGAGGTGTCGTCTTAACGCAATTCCTTTGTATAGTGCGACTTTGCCACTCTTATTAGTTATTCCGCTTCGTAATATTTTATTTATAGGTGATATTTTGTTTATGTAGGTATTCGATAGACTCCTATAGTCTGTTTTTTCGCAGGAGACAAAAATAACAGATCTTTATTAGATTCGTTTAGCCCGCATAATACAGTTTTTATGATTCTGGTTCAGATTTGTTTTCTTATCGGTCACACGCTCAAAAAGTGTAACTTGATTTAATATCAAAAGACTTAACTGCATAAATAAAATAAATAATTAATTATAACTGCATAAGTTGATAAAAAATGCTATGCAATAGCTATACCGCGGCAGTCCCCGAGTGCCACACGTCTTTTTTTTAAATATGATCAAGTGACTCAAGCGATGATGAAAATATTAGAATAATAACCTATCATACTTTCATTTAGAGGCCAGGGAAAAATGCTAGTAAGTAAATAAAATTTTGACAGTTGTCAGATAAGGCACGTAAACTTGTTTTTATTTCCACACCATAGTATGAAACCATTAAATCGTATCTAATCATTGCCTCTCTCACTCTTCTTAACTTAACACTCTTCCTCACTCTTCTTTTAAAAAAGAAATAGATAATAAAAAAATTTATTTCATATCACACAATTGAATTTTCAAATAAAGCCAGGAAAAAAAGTAATGTTACTTTATCATTCTCAATAGGCTTTTGGAGACGGAACGTGTTTTACTATGACCCAAAGACCCAAAAAGCCATGCCAAATGCCAATATATTAAAAACGTGTTTTACACGTTCCGTTTCAGACTACGAAAAACTTGTTCATTCGTCTTGTGGTTTATAAATGTGTAATTAATGATTAGATACGATTTAATGGTTTCATACTATGGTGTGGAAATAAAAGCAAGTTTACATGCCTTATCTGACAACTGTCAAAATTTCATTTACTTACTAGCATTTTTCCCTGGCCTCTAAATGGAAGGATGATAGGTTATCATTCTAATATTTTCATCATCGCTTGAGTCACTTGATCATATTTAAAAAAAAGACGTGTGGCGCTCGGGGACTGCCGCGGTAAAGCTATTGCATAGCATTTTTTATCAACTTATGCAATTATAATTAATTATTTATTTTATTTATGCAGTTAAGTCTTTGATATTAAATCAAGTTACACTTTTTGAGCGTGGTGACCGATAAGAAAACAAATCTGAACCAGAATCATAAAAACTGTATTATTCGGGCTAAACGAATCTAATAAAGATCTGTTATTTTTGTCTCCTACGAAAAAAACAGACTATAGGAATCTATCGAATACTTACATAAACAAAATATCACCTATAAATAAAATATTACGAAGCGGAATAACTAATAAGAGTGGCAAAGTCTCACTATACAAAGGAATTGAGTTAAGACGAAACATCGAAAGGGCTATCGCCGGACTGATCCGAGTGAATGCATAATTTCTATAAAAACTTGAAAAAACGCCCTCATAAGGTTTAAAATAGCGTAGCGCCCGCGACGATTAAAAGCGCTTAGAAATTCTCAGAAACTTTAAAATATTTTTGTAAAAATTATTGATTTGAGTAATCAAAATAATGAGCAAGTAAATTATGAATATTAATGTTATGAATATATTTGAGTGATTTCGAAGCATATAGATTAAGTAATTTCGTTGTAATTTCAACTATAGTGGTTTTTTAGAGGTGTTTTCGCAAATAATTATGATCGAGTCAAAATTATACTATCGTGTTTTTTGAGCAATCAAATTCAAGATAAAGACATGAATTTACCTATATCAAAATTTCACTTCCCTTAATGGTGTCATAGTCCTATCAATTATTTTATTATTATAATAGTACATGATATTCCGGTACGGTTAACTATGACATATGGACGTTGAACATCTCAGTCCTGCCCGCGACTATGAGTGCTGTAAAGCGTTCAATTATTTTATTATTATAATAGTACATGATATTCCCTTCAAAATGACACCAATGTGAATAATATCTTATATCTATATCTACAAATAAATAAAATTGAAGTGTCTGTTTGTAATGTTAAAATAACAGCTTTTTATTAAATGCATATGAAAGTACTAGTAACAAAAACACAATTTTTAAATTTTTTGTCTGTCTGTCGGTCTGTCTGTCTGTCTGCCTGTTTGTTCCAGCTAATCTCCGAAACAGCTGGATCTATTTTGACGGGACTTTCACTGGAAGATAGCTGATGATATAAGGAATAACTTGAACTACTTTTGTTTTAGAAAAAGAATTAGGGTTCCGCGCAAAAAAAATTAAAACCCATGAAATCCATATTCCACGCGGGCGGGATCGCGGGGGAATAACTAGTACTCAATATAGATAAATGTATACTTATTTTTATTTATTAATTATTTTAATAAATAAATAAAAATAAGTATTAATAATTTCTAGACACATCTCAACAGATATTTCGTTAATAAATGGTTATCAATACTGAAGCATTCTTTTATATTTAGCATCCATTTAACACAAAAAAAACTGATAAGAATACTTTTTAAACAACATATAATCAATAAACGATAATCGCGTATAGTGAATTTCGAGGTAAATTATTATATGTAAACGTTTTTGAATCGTCGTAATGATACATATTTCCTAAAGAAAATATCTCCACAATTAAAATGATGTAAAATAACATTAGAAATAACGTATAAAAATGGAGAAATTATCAAATTTTTGATCGAGTTCCTAACCAGTACACAAACAAAAATGGCGAATAGTCATTTCCACAATTTTTTTAGAAATAACGTATAAAAACAGAAAAATGATCAAATTTTTGATCGAGTTCCTAACCAGTACACAAACAAAAATGGCGAAATGTCATTTTCAAATTTTTTTTACTATATAGTTATTTGTTACAGAGTACACAGATAAAATTCACTCTCATAGATGACAAATTTCAAACACCACAATCTCTAATTTTTTACTCTGCTATTGTTACGGCCTCTAGTTACCCGGGCAAAGGTCGTAGAACCCGGGCCCACCAGGAGTTCAACTCGACGAGTAACAGGAGGTCGGCCTAAATGGCTTGTGGAATATGAGACAATAGCGGTTAAAAAGGAACCAAACAAGACTTACCTATTTCGTCGACGTAGGGTCAAACCTAGGAAGATTCAGGTGTAAGTATATGTGTGTGATAGTGTTATGCTCAGTACGTGTTATATTATGTAACCTGACTTCCCGCTGGTTGCCGAACAGCAGATCCCAAGGCTTCACCTCTATTCCAGTATGGGATCCATCGAAGGGGCATGCCGTCACAGAAACTTCAGAGTCTAGGAAATTACGCTCGTTTATCACTCATTAATTATAGTTAAGTCAATTGTCATTAGGTTAATCCAATCAAATTCAACCAGATTTAACCGAACCCGCGTTATAACGAACTCACTATTTGTGAAAAATTCTGTATCACCGGACCGCGTCGCAAAAAACTCAGGTTCGCGCAGTACATACGTCAGGGCGGCCGTACGGCAATTATATTAACAAGACGCGCAACTACTCAGTTCCACGCTCCACGGCAAGATTTGTCACTTATTATTTATTGTCCAATTAATTGTCTTTAAATTCAAATGGCACGCTCTATTAACATAAGTCTAAGACAAAACAAGGAGACTTTCAATATATGAACAACCCGGCTTCGCGCAAAAACTCTCGCGACCCCTATAATGCGACCGGAGAACGTCATCGGCGCAGGCGCCGCGTGCCTAGCTAGGAGCGCGCCCTAGCGGCGGGCCGGGTGCAGCCCGGCCCCGCCGTCTGCTCCCTAGCTCGGCTCGATGCCAACAGGGGTGACCGACCGCTCGCACAAATGCAGCTAGCCTGCCCCTCCCGCACCTCACTAATCGTCGCTTCATACCGCTTGAGATAAGACGATCTACTATCAGGCGCTAACAAACCCCCGTCCCGGACATAAGGACCTATGTCCGCGGGTAAATTGGCAATTAGAAGACGCTTTGTATTGTTGGTTTTTACAAAAACGATCAACTGGGCAAATGATATCTGGCCCTTTGCTTTGTGAAAAATCATTACAGTTAAATAAAAAATTAGGTGACGGCGGCTCGTTTGTCGCAAGTAACGGATGGTTATATAGATTTATATCTCTTCATGGAATTTAATCAATGTTTATTAAAAAATAATAATTTCTTAATAAACATTGATTTTCGTTGAAATTGTTGTTTTTAATAAACACATAACATTATGTATGTACATATGTACTACAAATGCACAAAACCCGCTTTTCTTCATACATTCGATCATCCGGATTTTCGATTATCCGAATCCCTAACGGCAACAATTAGTCCGGTTAATCGAGTATATATATACATATTGAGAATCTAAATTGAGAATTTAAACTATACGCGTGTGTGTGTTTGTGTGTATATAAAGAGGGCTACTTTTAATATCGCTCATTTTAATATCAAAAATTTAGGTTATCTTTATAGCAGTATTATATTTTCAATTCAAAATTAGTACTGCATTTGTGATAATAATGAAATGTAGGCATGTATATAGAGTACTCACTCATTTTCTTTCACTATTTTTTCGTGACTTTCTTCATTAAGGCTTGTATTCACGCTAATGGCCTTGTGCATTTGAGCGGAGCTAACGACCCCTCTCCGCGCCACTCCGCTACCAGCATGCGACGACGCGGCCCGCGCCAAGCCGCCACTTGCGTTTGCCGCGCTTTGTCTCGTCACAGAGTGGCGAAATCACAGTAATATAGGTATTTTATAAACAGCACCTGTCTAATATTATGAAATATGTAGATAAAACTTAAAACTCACCTTGATAAATGTATACCCTTTTGTTTGTAATATTTTTTTAGACCTCTCTTCAATCGTTTCTGCTTATTCCCCATGTTTTACAAACTAAACTTAAACATTAATAAAACTGTACAATTAATATAACTATAAAACACTACTATTAAACAAGAATCAGAAAAAACCTACTCCACTATTAACAAAATTAAATTTTTGCAGTAATATTTTACGATTTTATTTCGTAGTGCTGAGCTCTCGCAACGCGGCGTACGTCCACCTATCAACACGATGCGCCCCGCACTGAATTCGTGGACGAATGCGGGGGTGATATAGACGCAGTATTTAATCGGGACGCATTTTTAATTTATTATCATAAAAATAATACATATTTCTAAAAAGTAACCAAGCCAAATTATTTTATTTTGTATTGCAAAGTAGTGGATATTTTTTTTTATATTCCTTTGATAAACAATGAAGGAGTAAAGTGGTTTCATCTCAACGATTTGGAGGTGATTTGGGTATTTTTTTATTTATTAAGTGACACCGATAAAAAAATTATGGCTAAACCAAATTACGTATCAGATCATGTAGATTACTAGCTATTTTTTTCATATGTAATTTCTCTGTAAGTGTCGACGAAAAGTTGGTTCATCTGCACGCTTTTTTTCAAGCTTTTTGCGAGAGAGCAGCCTTAATAATAAATGCACTTTGTTCATTCATATTCAAAATTTCAAAACACTTTATACACAAACACCGTGTCAAAGACTGAGAAAAGAAACGACGTTAGACCATCGTTAGACAATGCACGGCCTTCAAGCCACACCTCCGTTCCCGTCGGAGAGCGTGAGGTTTTTTTCGTTACGAAATTTCTGGATTTTCCCGCACTCAAGGCCCGCGATAGAAGCTATGCAATAGCTTAAAAATTACAGTACTACCTAAGGTAAGACGGAATGGAGAGTCGCCGGACACTCTTTGGATTTGCTATGATTTTCTAAAAATTGTAACTTACAAGGAATTTTTAATGAACAAAATCACGAATACAAGTGTAAAAATATACTTGTGAAATAAATAATGACACTTTAACTTGTAACTTACACGTGTAGTTTTGATAAACACATATTTGTAATTATTAATTTTTTTACGGGAAAATTGCTTGTAATACGAGGTTTGTAAATTTTGATTAACAGGGCACTGGTCTGAACGGTACAGAGAGCTACTATAATTTTAGGCTTAGAGGTATTCCGTCTTGGTTCGCAGTGGTGGCTACGCATCTATAACTTTCTTTATTTGCAGGTTGCAGGTGTCCTTAGATTGCAGTAGCAAATAAAAACTATCAAGTAAACCGTAACTTCACTAGTACGTAGTAGAGTAAAAATAATATATTCTTATTTTTTACCTGCATAGCTCCATCGCTGAACATTGGCTTTTACCGTTCTAAGGCAATTTGCTTCGAAAACATAAACGAGGTAAATACACTTGTTATCTATCAAAATACTCTATATTTTATGGAATTTCTCATTGTCGCCTCTTACGACAAATACGGTGATGGATTCTCTTAAGTTGCCCTACAAGTCCAAATCGACACTAAATTATAGGCACGTCCTTACATTAAAAAATAAAAACGGTTTCTTTCGGTATGTAACAAAAATTAATTTTATTTGCATATATAAATAAATATTTCAGATAGATTAGATTTAGATAGATAGATTTTATTTTTATATTTTCTGTTGAACTCGAAACAATTTCGTTCATATCACTTTATCACTCGTTACACCTAAATTCTTTATATGTGTCCAAACCACTGAAGCATTACTGTCTTGATCCTGGTCGCAATATATCCATGTAAACCACACGTTTCTGGTCCTATCATGCCCAGCTGCTTTACCTGCTTTCAAGCTCTTCATTGCTCCCATTATTTCATCCATACTTATCCCACTTCGTCCTTTCTTTTATGTTGATGTCTCTGGTTCATTTATTTCAGATGCCTCCTCACATTTGAAGACGCTTTCAAAGAATTTCCAGAAATCCTTTAAACTCCAGAAATCATCGTTTAGAATACATCCAGTCTCGTCTCGCACAACACTTAATTTAGTCCAGTCTAATCTCGTAGTAAAATTCCGACTTTTCCCGGGCAGTTCTGATGAAGTTTGATATTTGTCTCGGAATCATCAGATAGTCTTCTAACATTATTTTCTGTTCTTTTCTGTCTTCTTATCGTATAATTCAAAAATATAAAATCTCAAACTCGGGTTTTAAGAGAAAAGTGGGTTGCCAGATTAAACTTATAAAAAATTAACGAAATCGTCCATCTCCAAAATAGACAGATTGTTTTAAGAACAAAAAATAAAAAGGAATGTGGCATATCTGCATGTTTACTTTATTTTATTTTTCTTGTTACATTTCTTGGCTGTATGTCTTATAAAGGCGATAAAAATGATCAGTTTTAGTATTTTAAGAAGGTTCCTAGTATTTTCAAAATATTTAATTTATAGAAAAGAAAATCTCTAGTATCATTCTAGAGAGAAAACAGGAATACGTACCACGTGCCCCAGTGGAGTACGCTACCATCGATAATCACATATCTAATTACTATGTGTGATGTTAAAGATCATTAAATAACGCCTTTGAAAGCTGTTACAATCTTCCTACACTTATTCAAAGTGTTCAAAGTCAATCAACAGGTTTTTATTAAGGTTTTGTCTAGGTATTATACAAGAATGAGCTAATAACATGATTTTTTAGAGCCTGAAGGTGAATTTCGAAAGAATCCGAATTACGTACTTTAATGAAAAATACGTACAATATGCCTTCGCAAACGTGTCGCGATACGAGAGAAGAGGCGACTACTACATTAAATATGAATTTATATCCAAATACCCGTTCTCCACCTATTTAATGGTTGGTATGCAATATGTGTATATTTTAAGTTAACACAAGCGGATGTTTACTAAATTTATCATCAATATTGAAGACAGGACTGTCATGTGCCTACATTATTGAACAGCTTACACTACAAATTAAAACGGTAAATTGATCTAGAAAACATTAAGGGGAAATAATTAATTGTACGTGATTGAAACATCCTGCTTACATTTTATTAAAACGTTGTACAACGGAAACGGTCTGATGAATTGCATAAGTGAAAAATAATTCAATTATCTTCCTATACCGTCCTATACGCAAATGGAATTCTTAACATCATACTTATCTAACATCGCTGATTATTTTAACGTACCTAGGTACTAGTGGTTTCAAGTGCTTGCTGCTGGTGTACGGACTAATCCCATAGTTTTAGTTACATCACAACATGAACATTTAATAAACACCCCTGATGTCAAGTGAAGGTCAAAGATGCACACGTACAGAAATTTATACAAATTTTATAACGAATTAATGCGACAAACCTTTGTATAGTTTTTATTACTTCTTGTTTCTTTAAAAAAAGAGAAAAACAAATACGAAATTCCTCCTCCACTGATTTCTTAAAGAATATATATTTGCCATAGTTGGCACTGCCTGTTTTCTATTACGGTTGCCTTTTAGGACATCCACAGATTGATATGGGGTAGTGGACTATCACTATAAGGCTCTATATGCAGTTTGAGCATGCAACACCAAATATAAAAAAGTAATTTAGAGTAACTAACGAAGAAAACTACGAAATAGACCAGTTTCTGTGACGACAGTGGTTTTCAGTCCGATTGTAGTTCGCGTAAAGAAACAGGCATAAATATCATAAACCTAATGAAATAAGTATCTAACGACGTATCTACTTACAGTATTAGTGATTAATATATATTAAATGATTGGGGGCGAAATTAGAATTTGAGCTTAGTTAGTATAGGCTCTTAAAAAGACTATTTAGTATCTCGTGCTATTTTACGGTCTGTTCCGTTTTCTTACAGACGCACGCGATATTTTACGAATGTATAGGCTACCGGTACGAGCGCAGTTTCATCGAATTTAATTACAATTTATGCGATGCTCTGAAGGACCCTTTGTTCGAATTGGAGTTTAAAAAACAAGGAGGATTAGAATGTCCGTTAATACCAGTAAGAATTTTAATTATTTAACCAACTTTTGATCAGCATCATAATCATCATTAAAGCTAATCACAATGTCACTGCTGAACATAGTCCTCACCTAAGGAACGCTACAAAGCACGTTCCTGAATCCCTGCATCCATCGAATTCCGGCATTTCATACCAGGTGCTCGCTTTTTTTTTATAGGATAGGGTGACAAACGAGCACACAGTCCACCTGATGGTAAGTGGTTGCTGTAGCCCATAGACATCTACATCTATCCTCGATTACGAATCAAAATGCAGATGCGTTGTCACCCGTGAGGACTAAGATGGAATGCCTCGTTTCCAGTAAAAAGGGTCTCAAGTTCTTTACACTCACCATACGAAATACAGCAGCATTAAGCTACTATTTCACGCTGGTATTCTGTGAGAGCGTGATCCTTCCCCAGTCGAGCCGACCCATTCGTGCTACAACTATACTACTAATATAACTGCAGCATGGCTCTGCCACGTATAAAAACGCTTCTTCTAAAAGGGGGCCTATAAGGTTGCCTTTCGAGAACCTTTCTAAAAAGGAAACTTAAAAAATACACTATGATTATGTTACGTTATTTAACATATAGGAAACATTTACACGACCAAGTCATACAAAAGTATTCATTTTGCACAATGAATTTAACCGTGTAGTAGCGGTGTAAGAATATTCACTACCTCGTATCTTCCCGTGAGTGCCGTGAGAGGCGACAGAGGGAAACAGCAGCAGGAGATGGGTAGCAGCATCTTTCTGATAACAGCAAAATAACAATAACAAACTGCGGTTGACAATCCGCTCACCAAGCGTAGCAACTATGGCAAAATACCCCCATGGCAACTGTTTAGTCATATCTCAGTGATCCCGAGGGTAAAAACTGGCAGCGATCACACTAAACCTTTACTTTAAGTTGGAGAGGTCACGTCTAATGAAGTCAGCGCATCGTCCCCCTCGTGCTCTAACCAAAAGCCCCAAAAATTTCTGCTCGAGTTACAAAATCGATTTCAGTGCCTAAAAGACTGCTCTATAATGGACGATATTAATGACAAGCTCGTGGAAACTGTCTACGCGGTAGAAGCTAAGTCCTGTAAGATCCGTTGCAGAAGAACCCAAAAACTCTCCATTACACTTTTATTCTCGTCGTAAGTCGTAAGTCGTAAAACATGCGTGTGGCTGGACTTAAACGACTTCAATACTGCCCGTATTGAAGAAGCGATCGAGTAGAACCAAGGCTCCAAAGTCTTTGCCGAGATCTGTCTATCATTAAGAGCCAAATGTCGAAGCTGAACACTAAATGTGGTAGCGTCGTTTCTGGGACACCTGTATTTTGAGTGAGATTGAGAGGTTCTATCCCTGTGCTATGGGATCACCAGGCCCCTCCGCCAACAGAAGTGATATTGCTCTAACTCTTAATAAACATTACAACTACTTGTAAACAAAAGTACATTAAAATAGACTTGTTCAAACGTTGTTGGAGAAACTGTTTAAAAAATTTTAAAATATTTTCGGTGTACATAAAAAAGAAAAAAACCTGTTTTAAATACTAATAAAGGTAGGTAGGTCTATTAAGTGATATTAATGTGTCGGTTGTGTGTATGTGTGTGGTGTGTAAGTGTGTAAGTGTGTATGTAAAATATATTTAAACAATACGTTCAAATAGTTTTTCTGTCTGTTCGTAGTCTAATGATTTAAGCCATTTAGTTAAGGAATTTTTTTTCTCTCTCTTATTTAACGGATATATATTTAATAATTTGTTTGCTAGATTATATAGGACTGGACCTCTGTAATTGAAAAATCTTCGAGCAAATAATAAATTGGTAACCGGTACAGTGCATACATGATGCGGAAGTCTTTTGCTTAATATAGGATTGGATTTATTATATTCCGTTTTTGAGTGGTTTAATAATATTGTCGCAAAAATTTATAGCTGGCGTACGGTGAGCAAGTCACATAATTTGTGGAGATCGTTTGTTGAAAATAATCTGTGTTTTTATAAGATATTTTAAGTATAAGTCTATGTGCACGTTCTAACCTAATCATATGGGTTCTTGCTGCACCCCCCCCCCCAAGACGTTATGCTATAGTTAATAATAGACTGACATCAGGCAGTATAATGTGGAACATTATTAGGAATATTATTAGCTAATGTGGTACCAACAGTAGTGAAATAATTATTTACATAATTTACTGACTGCGCGGGTGTATCTTTAAGGGTCGACAGCTCTTGCGGAATATGTTTGATTTTTTGATTGTTAGTCGCGATATGTATAGATTTCCAAAGTTCTTTAATATTGTTTCTATTTTTAATTATTTCATTTTGACCACATTTTATTTTTTCCTTCTTAATTAAATTGTTACAAAAGTTCCTATATCTTTTATATGTTTTCAATAAAATATCGTTGTTCTGGTTTTGCTTTTCTTTGGAATGTAGTCTATCCCTGTTCCTTATACACTTTAACATGCCTGTAGATATCCACGGTTTCATTGTGAACTTACTCCTAGGCAATTTGTTATAGTTAAATTATTATTTATTAGACTCTGTAGTGTCTTTACAAAATACGTAGCGTAGTTATTAGCATTATTTTCCAATAAAAAATTATTAAAGTCTACATTTTTGCAATCATTAATAAGATTATCATAATTTATTCTTTTGATGTATTTATTACAGAAAAGTGACTTATTTTTTATATCAATACATGTCAGTATAGTTTTATGGTCAGTTATTGTGGTGTTCATAATGAAAGTGCGAAGAGGTTTTTTAGTTTTAACCGTGACATGATCGAGGCAACTTATATCAGTGGTTAAAATATTTGAATATACAGAAGTAAACCCATGAAAGAGTAGCTGCTCAAAATAGTCGAGGGTATCGCTATTTATGATGGATATATTGATATTAATGTCCCCTACAATTATTACATTTGGATATGTACTGAGAGAAATGAGAAGTGTGTGTACAGATTGAAGAAAATTGCTAATATCTTTAAAACGGGACGATAAATAGCTATTACTGCAATTGAAGAATTAATTTTAATAAGTAAACAATAATTACACTCATTTATTAATGGTTCCTCTACAGTTGCCATTAGATTGTTTCTAATATAGACGGAAACACCATCGTTTTGATTATAGTTATCTGTTGAACAATACGCCTTGTAACCAACTGACTGGGGCAAATTTTGAACAAACGAGAGCCAGCACTCAGATAATACAATAATATCACAAGAAATATTGAGTCGGTTTAATAGTAATGATATTTCATCAAAATTTTGGTTTATGCTACGAATGTTTTGTTGCAGTATATTTATAATGATTTCTTATATTTACGCGAACATTGCACATGATTAAAACTACTTTTACGGATTTTATCGCGTTTATTTTTACTTTTTATTTTTAATTCCCGACGTTTCGGGCGCTTTCCAGCACCCATGGTCACGGGGGACTGAGATGACTGACGTCCCGATGTCATTGTTAAACCCGGAGTACCTTCAGCTTTTTTAATTATTGTTTATGGTCCGATCTATGCAAAATGAACTGACTATGTCCTGAGGTCTTGCAGTGGTGTGCTTGGGTTTAGTTTTAATTTTATTGATTATAGGATCCCAAGCAGGTGGTAGTACCCAGCCTCCTTCTCTATTGAAATTAGGATGTTTTTTAATTTCAATAGCCTCACGTATCATCCTTGGTAGGAATCGGTGTTCTTTCGCGACGATTTGTGGTTTATCAAATCTGATGTAATGGTTGGGGCCGTCTAGGATATGATCACAAACTGCAGACTTTGCAGAGGTGCTGGAAAGCGCCCGAAACGTCGGGAATTAAAAATAAAAAGTAAAAATAAACGCGATAAAATCCGTAAAAGTAGTTTTAATCATGAGCAGTATATTTATATTATTCCAAGGGTTAGTCACATATTCGTCGCACGATTCGGGTTCACATAAAACGGGTGCATAAATATTAGTATTACCAAGATTGGTAACGATTTGTTTGTAATTATCGTATTTTATTTTATTTACATACGAAGTTCAATCCTATGAATTTTAATTTATTTACGGAGACACCAGAATTATTTACATATGGTCTATGGCCTAATAATCTAGTGAAAGAGCAAATGTGAAAATGACTGAGTGAATGATTGAGACGTGTTGTGTTTGAATGTATTATGTGAATGAGTGGAATAAGTATGAGGTGAGTATTCTGAACACTTAAAAATGATTTACAATTTATACGCGGCAAGAATAGGTAATCATTATTTAAAAATATTAAATTAGTTATGAATAAAAATAAGAATAAAATCAATAGACATTAAGACACTTGCAAGTCACTTTTGTAAGTTCATTATTCTTCTATTATATTCCTCTTCATTATTTATTTTTAGTGCTTGTTTTCCCTCACTCCGACGCATGTAGATTTTTCCATAGGATGCCCAACAATAGGTATATCCATTTTCTTTGGCAAATTTTCTAGATAAGTAAAAAAAGATTTCTTGCATATGGAGTAAGATATTCAGAGATGTATATTGGCTTTGCGGGGTCAGTGAGACCAATGAGTGAAGTATTGAGAGAAGTTCCGTTATTAGTTTTGCTGAATCTACGGGCGTTTTTTATGAATTTTTCCTCTGCAAGGATTGAAGTGAATTCAACAACAATCGCCGAAGCGTGGTAAGTTTTGGTTGTTGTGCGATATGTTCTTTAAATCACTGGGCTGTACTAACAAATCCAACGTTTGTGCGGTTTTCTGAACAATGCTGCATAGCTCCTCTTTGGTCTCGCGGTCATTTTTGGGAATGTTTTTAATTCATATTTAGTCGCATGCAAAAGATGTTCTAAGCGCGAGATTTTATCTTCAAGTTTGAGGATGTAGGCAAGATCTTCTTTTCTCTCGGCTAATAGTACCTGGAACTTACCATTTAGATCATCGCACTAACGTGATATAAAGTTCAGCGAATCCATGATTTCAGAATTTTGAGAGACTACTTCCTTAATGCTGGACTCTAAGGATGATATTTATGTTGATTTTGCGAGGCGGTGGTTGATAACATCTCTTTAATTTCCTTCATGAAGCGATTTAACTCTAAATTATCATTTTTTCGCCTAGTAGTAACGAAAGCGTCTTCGAAATTAGATATATTTGTCTCTAAGTTTGTTTGTTCCGTTTACGGTGTAGCAGGGACTTCTAGCGTAGAACTACTAGTTCTATTTGAAAGAGGAGTCTTCGGTGGTGTACGTTTAAGCGGCATAATGCAATTTTTGTATAGCAAAAATCGGGTAAAGCTTGAATCAACTAGGCGAATAAAAGAATAGCGAGTAGGCCTAAACTCAAGCGCGCTGCAAACTTTCCGTCGGCAATTTGATGAGTAATATGGATGAATATTAAGTTTAGATGTGCGATGCAGAGTTGACACGCCTCCGTAAACAGTGCTCCAGCGCAAGAAGGCGTCACTAACGGAAGCCAATGATAGCGCGGTAATTAGCAAAGGAACGCTAACAAGTATGTTTATCTCACTCACCAGGCTCTTTCTAGTATTTCAACAACTCCACAAGATTTCTGCAGTCCTATTATTTAGTATAAAATTAAATGAATTTAAATTTTTAATAATTTTTGTTCAATAAACTTAAAATGAAACACGACCGCATTGAACGGAGTCCAAGGGGAAAGGGGGAAAATTTGAACGCGAACTCGTATCTCCCCAATTCTGCCTATGTGGTCTGACTTTGCCTCGGCAATGACTCTTTTGAAGGACCTGGAAGCGGAATTATACTTTTTTTTAGAGCGCTAGTGTTTACAGCACGGTCCGGGTCCGGGGTGAATAGACAGATGCATATAACGGTGGGTCATGCCTGTACTCGTGTATACTTTTGGCATACTTAGGTTCACTGAAACTTAAATTAACGCCCTGGATAGAAAAGTCTGCACTACTATGACGTCCCATAGGATGCATCACCCGAGATCGTCGATTATGAGGCTGTACTTGCCGCGGAAACATGGTGGACGTGGCTTTTTAAACGCGCTTACCATGCATAATCGCGAAGTGTGCAGCCTCCGTAATTACTTTCTGACGAGATCGGTTGATCCATTCTATAGGGACATGGTTTCTTGTGATAAAGGGCTTACTCCTCTATCCTTACGCAACGCGCTATGGCAAAACCCGGCAGTACAGAGCATTTCCAACCGGAAGACCGTATGGAAGGAGAAAGAACTCCACGGCAGATTCTACGAGACACTATATGAGCCGTGCATAGACACAGTTGCCTCCCCCCACTGGCTACGTTTTGGTGACCTCTTTGGGGAAACCGAGGGTTTTGTCTGTGCAATACACGATAAGGTTATTAAGACCAACAAATATCGGAGATACATTCTAAGGGATGGCACCAGCGACATCTGTCGAGCTTGTCGCCATCCCGGTGAGTCACTTAGGCATTTCGTCTCCGGTTGTTCGGCGCTTTCTAACTGAGTACTTACACAGGCACAGTCTAGTAGCCAGAATTCTACACCAGGAGCACACTCTAAAATACGGTCCCGTGGACCGGAATTTGCCATATTACAAGTACTTGCCGGAAGCCGTGCTCGAAATTGACCGCGCCAGGCTCTTCTGGAACCGGGCCATCATCACATACAGGACTATTCTTGGGAATAAACCTGATATTGTGCTGATGGACCGGGAACAGTCAAGGATATTTTTTGTCGACATTACCATTCCGTATGACGAGAACCTCATGAAAGCCGAAGCAGATAAGCGAACAAAATATCTGGACCTGGCTTACGATGTAACCGAATTGTGGGGTGGAATGCCGACCGAAATTATTCCTGTAGTCGTTTCTGCGAACAAGTTAATCCCAGTCAGCCTCTCGGGTCATCAGTTTGTCCCAGCCTGATATTACGCAAAACATTAACGGAGCGCACAGTCGGCCTGAAGTAGAGAATCACTGATAGATGGAAGTGGATTCGGTGATATACCGAGAAGTTCCAGAGTGATCAGAAGCGGTCCTATAAGTCATTGGAGCAACCAATGGTATGTGTAACGGCACAAGCACCAAATCAGGCTGACACTGTCGCATTCTGGTGTGGTCTATGGTCAGAGCCCATAAACCACAGCGAGGGTCCTTGGACGGAGGTTGTGACGAGCCAGTTTGCAGCCAATTAGAGACTTCCTCGGGCATTGTATGGCGCAGTGAAGTACGATCCTTTGTCATCTAGGCAAGTGAATGACGTCTGCGGAGGACCACATAAGGTGAAGATCCAGAGCGATTGATTGTTTGAATATAATTTGGTTATGCGTCTCTCTGAACCCTCTCAGTACTTTACTGGTGGGCTCTGGGAGAGGATTTCAGCTACGGAAAGGAGGTACAAAAGTGATCCGCCTTTTCTACATGAATAATCTCAAATTATTCGCCTCCAGTTGGTCCAATCTTATGAAGTTGCTAAACATCACTTGTGATTTTAGCAATTCTATTAAAATGGTGGTCCTCCACGTCCAATTCGTTGAGAGATGTATGGTATTTAACTCTGAGGGGATAGACTTATCTATGCCCATCAACATAAGGTCCCTTTCCGAGGCTGAAACATACCGTTACCTAATGATTTCTTAAATTTACGCGAACACTACACATTGAATAAAACTATTATTTACGGATTTTATCGCGTTTAATATCTTTAATTTATTTTTATTATTATCCCGACGTTTCGGGTGCTTTACAGCGCCCATGGTCACGGGGGGGACTGAGATGTTTGACGTCCCAATGTCATAGTTAGTCCGGCTACCTTCAGTTTTTTTAATATTAATTTTTGGTCCGATTTACGCAAAACGAGCTTATAGTATCATGAAGTCTTGCAGTGGTATGCTTGGGTTTGGGTTTAATTTTGTTGATTATAGGATCCCAAGCAGATGGTAGCACCCAACCATCTTCTCTATTGAAATTTGGATGTTTTTTAATTTCAATAGCCTCGCGTATCATCCTTGGTAGGAATCGGTGTTCTTTTGCGAGAATTTGTGGTTTATCAAATCTAATGTAATGGTGGGGACGATCTTGAACATGTTCGCAGACTGCAGACTTCCCGGAGCGTCGGTGACCACACTCACAATCTAGCTGATGCAGGTGTGTACAAGCTAGATTGTGAATGTGGTCTCTCTTACATAGGTCAAACAAAGAGATCTATAAAAACCCGCGTGAAGGAACATATAGCTGATGTATGAAGCACCGATTTTTGATCGATTGCCGTGTAGTGGCGGTTAAGAATATCCACTACCCCATATCTTCCCGTGGGTGTCGTAAGAGGCGACAGAGGGAGACAGGCAGGAGATGGGCAGCAGCGTCTTCCTGATGACAACTGTGACGTAATAAAAAACTGCGGTTGCCAACCCGCTCGCCAAGCGTGGCAACTATGGCAAATACCCCCCAATGAACAAATACACAAACAGACGGCCCCCAGTCCCCGGCGGCCCCGCTATTCCTGGCTACGGTGGCGACCATGGTAACGGCGGGGCAGGGGGTGCTAAGAATCTCCGGTGGAGGTTCGGTTGCCACCTACGACGACTCGACCTGGCAACATATAACGCACGCACCCTGAGGACTGACGAGAAGATACTGGAGCTGGAAGAAGAGGTAGACAAGTTGCGCTGGCATATTATTGGATTATCCGAGGTCCGAAGAGAGGGGGAGGACACGGCAATCCTCGAGTCCGGCAACTTGTTCTATCACCGGGAGGGCGACCATCTGTCCCAAGGAGGTGTCGGATTTATCGTCCACAAATCTCTCGTCAACAACGTTGTAAAGATTGGGAGTGTGTCGACGAGGGTCGCGTACCTGATACTCAGAATCACCAAACGGTATTCGCTGAAGGTCATTCAGGTTTACGCACCAACCTCGGCACATCCCGATGAGGAGGTGGAGGAAATGTATGAGGATATTTCCAGAGCCATACATTCCTCCAGAACCTACTACACGGTGTTGATGGGAGACTTCAACGCAAAACTGGGCACAAGAGAAAGCGGTGAGCTGAAGGTAGGGAAATTTGGAGTAGGGCAACGGAACCGAAGGGGCCAGCAGCTGGCCGACTTTATGGAGAAAGAGGGACTCTTTATGATGAACTCTTTCTTCCAGAAGCGGCCCCACAGGAAGTGGACCTGGTCGAGCCCCGACGGTTCGACAAAAAATGAGATTGACTTCATTATGACGACCAGATGCCAACTGTTCAGTGATGTCTCAGTGATCGCAAGGGTGAAAACTGGCAGCGATCACCGAATGGTTAGAGGCACACTGAACCTAAACGTTAAGTTGGAGAGGTCTCGTCTAGTGAAGTCAACGCTCCGTCCCCCTCGATGCTCTAATCCAGAATCCCGAAACCTTTCAGCTCGAGTTACGTAACCGCTTCCAGTGCCTAGAAGACTGCAACGCAGTGGACGATATGAACGACAAGCTCGTGGAAACTGTCCATGCGGTCGGAGCTAAGTTCTGCAAGACCCGCCGCAGAAGAACACAAAAACTCTCCGATCACACTCTTAATCTCATGGCTGTTAGACGGGAGATGAGGCTGCAATCGTCAACAGATTTGACAGCATACAGGCAACTGAACAGACAGATCTCCAAATGCATACGGCGAGACTTACGCAACTTCAATACTTCTCGTATTAAAGAAGCGATCGAGCGGAACCAGGGCTCCAAAGTCTTTGCCAGAGATCTGTCTGCCAGAAAGAGCCAACTGTCAAGGCTGAAGACTGAGTGTGGCAACATCGTTTCCGGGACACCTGAGATTTTGAGTGAGATTGAGAGGTTCTATGGGCAGCTGTACACATCATCGTTGGAGCCACACGCAAGTGTGAGTAACGATCCAAGAGCAAGTCTTATCCGACACTATTCCGATGATATCCCGGATGTCAGTCTAAGCGAGATTAGAATGGCTCTCCAGCACCTTAAAAACGGCAGGGCCCCAGGCGAGGATGGAATTACAGCGGAGCTTCTGAAAGCGGGTGGAACACCGGTACTTGAAGTCCTTCAGAAGCTCTTCAATTCCGTCCTCCATGGTGGCACTACTCCAGAGGCGTGGAGCAGAAGTGCGGTGGTCTTGTTCTTTAAGAAAGGCGACAACGCTCTCTTAAAGAACTACAGACCGATTTCCCTTCTGAGCCGCGTCTACGTGCTGTTTTCGAGAGTCATTACGAATCGTCTCGCACGCAGACTTGACGACTTCCAGCCTCCCGAACAAGCCGGTTTCCGAAAAGGCTTCAGTACCATAGACCATATACATACCCTGCGGCAGATTGTACAGAAGACTGAAGAGTACAATCTGCCACTTTGCCTGGCGTATGTGGACTATGAGAAAGCCTTTGATTCCGTCGAAATTTGGGCGGTGCTACAGTCCCTTCAGCGGTGCCAAGTTGACTGTCGGTATATCGAAGTGCTGAAGTGTTTGTACAGTAGGGCTACGATGGCTATCCGAGTACAGAACCAGAGCTCGAAACCTATCCAACTGCAGAGAGGTGTAAGACAGGGTGACGTTATATCCCCGAAACTCTTCACCGCTGCATTGGAAGACGTTTTCAAGCTACTGGACTGGAAAGGATACGGTATTGACATCAATGGCGAGTACATCACTCACCTTCGATTTGCCGACGATATAGTCCTTATGGCAGAATCGCTGGAGGACTTAAGCACTATGCTCAATGACCTCAATAGTGCCTCCCAACGGATAGGTCTTAAGATGAACATGGACAAAACAAAGATCATGTTCAATGTCCATGTCACACCTATGCCGGTAGTTGTTGGGAGCACTATGCTCGAAGTTGTTGACGAATACGTTTACCTGGGACAAATAGTCCGACTAGGTAAGTCCAACTTCGACCGAGAGGTCAATCGACGGATTCAACTCGGCTGGGCAGCGTTCGGGAAATTACGGCATATCTTTTCGTCAGGTATACCTCAATCTCTAAAAACTAGATTGTACAACCAGTGCGTGTTGCCAGTGATGACTTACGGATCTGAGACGTGGTCCTTCACTGCTGGCCGTATGAGGACGCTTAAGGTCGCTCAGCGAGCTATGGAGAGGGCTATGCTCGGAGTTTCTCTGCGTGATAGACTCAGAAATGAGGATATCCGCAGTAAAACCAGAGTGACCGACATAGCCCAACGGATTAGTAAGCTGAAGTGGCAATGGGCCGGCCATATAGCTCGAAGAACCGATAACCGATGGGGAAGAAAGGTTCTCGAGTGGCAGCCTCGTACCGGTAGGCGTAGTGTAGGGCGACCCCCCACTAGATGGAGTGACGACTTGGTAAGACATGCAGGAAGTCGATGGATGCAGGTGGCTCAGGACCGTGCTTTGTGGCATTACTTGGGGGAGGCCTATGTTCAGCAGTGGACTTGTGAAGGGCTGTAATGATGATGAAAATGATGATGGGAAGCTGTACACATCGTCGTTGGAGCCACACGCAAGTGTGAGTAACGATCCAAGAGCAAGTCTTATATAAGAAGACACTATTCCGATGATATCCCGGACGTCAGTCTGAGCGAGATCAGAATGACTCTCAAGCACCTTAAAAACGGCAAGTTCCCGGGCGAGGATGGAATAACAGCGGATCTTCTGAAAGCGTGTGGAAAACCGGTACTTGAAGTCCTTCAGAAGCTCTTTAATTCCGTCATTCATGGAGGCACTACTCCCGAGGCGTGGAGCAGAAGCGCGGAGGTCTTGTTCTTCAAGAAAGGTGACAACTCCCTCTTGAAGAACTGCAGACCGATATCCCTTCAGAGTAGCGTCTACGTGCTATTTTCAAGAGTCATTACGAATCGTCTCGCACGCAGAGTCGACGACTTCCAGCCTCCCGAACAAGCCGGTTTCCGAAAAGGCTTTAGTACCATAGACTACATAAATACACTTCCGCAAATTGTACAGAAGACCGAAGACTAAAATCTGCCACATTCCTGGCATATGTGGACTATGAGAAAGCCTTTGATTCCGTCGAAATTTGGGCGGTGCTACAGTCTCTACAGCGGTGCCAAGTTGAGTGTCGGTTTATCGAAGTGCTGAAATGTTTGTACAGTAGGGCTACGATGGCTATCCGAGTACAGAACCTATCAAACTGCAGAGAGGTGTAAGACAGGGTGACGTTATTTTCCCGAAACTCTTCACGGCTGCAATGGAAGACGTTTTCAAGCTACTGGACTGGAAAGGGTACGGTATTGACATCAATGGCGAGTACATCACTCATCTTTGATTTGCCGACGAAATAGTCCTTATGGCAGAATCGCTGGAGGTCTTAAGCACTGTGCTCAATGACCTCTTAATAATAACAATAACAATAAGAATAGGGCCTCCCAGCGGATAGGTCTTAAGATGAACATGGACAAAACAAAGATCATGTTTAATGTCCTTGTCACACATATGCCGGTTGTTGGGAGCACTAAGCCTGATGATAAACCTAGGACAAATAGTCCGACTAGGTAAGTCCAACTTCGACCGAGAGGTCAATCGACGGATTTAACTAGGCTGGGCAGCTTTCCGGAAATTACGACACATCTTCTCGTCAGGTATATCTCAGAACCTGAAAACTAAGTTGTACAACCAGTTCGTGTTGCCAATGATAACCTACGGAACCGAGACGTGGTCCTTCACTGCTTGTCATATGAGGACGCTCTAAATCATTAGCGAGCTATGGAGAGGGCTATGCTCGGGGTTTCTCTGCGTGATAGACTCAGAAATGAGGATATCTGCAGTAAAACCAGAGTGACCGACAGCCTAACGGCTTAGTAAGCTGAAGTGGTAATGGGCCGGCCATATAGCTCGAAGAACCGAGAACCGTTGGGAAAAAAAGGTTCTCGAGTGGCAACCTCGTACCGGTAGGCGAAGTGTAGGGTGACCCCCCACTAGATGGAGTGACGACCTGGTAAGACATGCAGGAAGTCGATGGATGCAGGTGGCTCAGGACCGTGCTTTGTGGCATACCTTGGGGGAGACCTATGTTCAGCAGTGGACTTGTGAAGGGCTGTAATGATGATGATGATGAACTACACACAACCTGTTAATATCTTATGCAATAATGTCTTACAGTTGCTGTTTATGTATCAAAGTCATATAATTTTTTCCAGACCGTATAATAATAAATCATTACAGAAAACTGTTTTTTGACTTGATTAGTTCAATTAATTTGGTAGGGCCCCAACTAGTGTTAGCCCAGAGCCCCACAAAGTCACGGTCCGCCCCTGCCATCGATGACCACCTGCAACAATTAGAGGTCGGCCTGAGTTGCCTAAAGGGCAGAAGGGTCATAGTCAGCTTCGACGCCAATGCGTACTCGCCACTCTGGCATTGTGGTACTGTAGAATACCGAAGGCAGCGAATGGAGCCGTTCATACTCTCCCAGGCACTAACGTTGGTGAACCTGTCTGATCAGCCTTACACCTTCTCTGGGCCTGGAAGGGAATCTAATGTGGAACTCACATTATTTACTGGAGACATGTACCTTACTGATTGGCGAGTGCACGAGGGAGTCAGCCCAGCGATCACAACCTCATCACTTACACGGCCACTACCAGCAACTGACCACTTACGCTGCACCCGTTGGGAATACCCCCATCCCGTTTTCATGACCGAAGAGTGGATTGAGACAGGTTCTGGACGATTATCAAATTGATAATGTGATGAATGGATGTGGAAAAACCCACGACCCTCCTGCCGGAGGAGTTATCAGGGAATCCTAGGGGAGCGTCACCCTAGGGGGTCACCCTGGTAGACTTTGAACTCGGAAACTCGGAAGCTACAATGTAAGCTCAGGCGTGTAAAATAAAGAAGTGTCCGTAGGAAAGCACTAAATAAGAGTTGCGCCACTGTAACTACAGTCTAAATGTTAAAGAAATTTTTATAATATTTTTATTGCACAGACTTTTCACCATAATTCTTTTTACAATAATTATTTTATTGCTTTCAAAATTTTTATTTTCAGCATCACTCTCAACGTATTTTACGGCGATTTATCAAACCCTGTAACTACTCGAGCGTTGTTGTGGTGAGTTTTTGAACTGTTATTTACTGCTTAAAGAAGAACACATTTTCAACTATTCTCGTATGGGAGATTATCCTCCTTACCTCTATACTCCATGCTTACGTTACTTTTATTGACAGACTATATTTTTTTACAGATGCGTATTATCCTCTTAGTAGTCTGTGCTTTCGTCGTGGATCTCCAAAGTATGTAGCATGAAGGTTAGAGAACAGGAGAACGATCGCTACGTAATAAAGCATAGCCCGCCTGTCCTTGAAAATTGTAGAATTTATAGCGGCGCTGACGTCGGTGAGTAGTGACTGCGAAGTTAGCTGTTTATGAGTACAAGTATGTGAAGTTAGTTAAATAATGTACAAATTTTCTCCGCGGCATTGGTGAGAAAAATCACTCAACGTATTTCACGGCGATTTAACATACTCCGTAGCTACTCGAGCGCTGTAGTGGAGAGTTTTTGAACTGTTATTTATTGCTTACAGATGGACACTTTTTCAACTATTCTCCTATGGAAGTTGTACTCCTTACTTCTTAGATATCTCTCCATACTTCAAAGCTAAAGATGATCCAGACGTGACCTTTTCTAAAGTCCTCTTAGTATTCTGCTGTCTGTGTAAAGTCTGTAACTGAAACTTGGCATCCCGGATATCCGCTTTAAAGAAGCATGCCGCTACTAGTAAACATAAAAAAAATATGAGCGAATTCAGTGGGCAGTCTTCGGTAAGTTTAATAAATTAAACAGATTGTATAAATATAATATAATATATTTATACAATCATAATATAATTATAATATATAATTATAATAGGTATATTTATTTTTTCACTAAGTAGAACGTCGTATCTCAGTGCCAAGCTAATATTTGGGTTTTTTAAAATATTAATAGTTAGTTTGCAACAATCCGCTCAGTATAGGTTTAGTATAATGAATTTTCGCAAAGTAACGCCTGATTCTATTAATTATAATATCAGTTTATTTATTTAATCTTACACTCACAAGAATGTATGGTGCATTTTTAAATAAATTCACTGAATTATTTTAGGTGCAACAATTCTTTAATAAAACTTTCTTGCAAAAAGAAATTAAAAATGCAGAGCTAAACGCGTCTGTTTTTTTAATTTTTTTTTTTTTTGGTATAACCCAATTCTCCGTATCGCGTTATGTGATGAAATATTTAATACAATGGTAAATAAAGTTGGCAGAATTTAGGCATTTTCACACAGACTTTTTATTTTTACACAGACTTTGGCAGGTTGACCAAAGTAAAAGCGCCACATACTACATACGGAATTTTGGTTTGCCCGCAAAATTTTGAACCGAAAACTACCGTAGGTGTGTGACGGGTCATTGATTTTATATGAAATTGCTGCATTCAGAATTCCGAATCAGACTTCCGAAACGGAATCACGAAACGGAATTCCGTATGTATAAGGCCGGCCTAAAGCAAGATCTGTATTTTAAAGATGGCCACACTGCAGTGTTGCCAGATCTAGAGGTTTTTCCTCAATCTAGGGGTTTTTGGAGGTCGTTGAGGTTTTTTAGAGGTTTTAATACCACGAAATTAATCTAGGGGTTGTTCTGAAGGTTTTTCACTAGTCTTACCAAATTCTGAATTCTTTTTCAAAACAGACAGTGCCGACAATTCATTATCGATATAAAATATCGATATGGTAGTATCGCAATTAATTTGTCCGTTTTATACTCATAACTTTTTCTATATTGATGTATTTAACCTACATGTGTGCATAAAATGTAATAGTATTGGAGATTTATATTTGTGTGTGCCTAATGTCGCCTCTACACGTTGGCCAACACAGTGGCGAATGGAGTAGCGAATATATTGGCCGAGAGTTGGTGACGGCGTCCACACGTTGGAAGGTCGTTCAGTTTACTTCGGTTCGGGCCAATGTGCGGACGAATTTATTTTATTTTAGACGACGGCTCCGTGGCGCAGTGGCTTAGCAATGAGTCGCTGTGCCGGGGGCCGCGGGTTTGAATCCCGCACGGAACAAGTATTTGTATATCCTACAAATAATTGTTTCGGGTCTGGATGTGTGTCCTTGTGCAATTTATGTTTGTAAGCTGCCTCCGCGGTACAGGAGAAAATCCAAGTGTGGGGGTAACATTTTTATAAAATAATTATAAAAGAATAGTGGATATTAATGGGGCTGTAAATAGATATACGATATACGACTAGCTTTATTTATTCTTGACATGAATCGTAAACTGGAATAAATACCATTAATAAGAACTTAACTTATTTTAACGTTAAAGGGGTTATAATCGATTAGCCTATGTTTTAAAATTGGGTTTTGATTTTAAAGTTTAGCAAAACATGTACTTGCTTTTCTATCAGACATTTGATGTATATTAAAACTCCTTATAATTTATTTGGTAATTTAATTATTTTTTGAGAAAGACAAAAACAATAGCAATAAATATAATTAACACTGACTTAATAATATATATAATATAATTGCATGGTCCTACCACGTATAAACGACGTGCTTCATTTTTTTTTTTTCATTTTAAAATTTTTTCTCGTAATAATCTGATTGTAAAAAAAAGTTAATTTTATTTGATAAATAGCTTATTGATTAAAACAAATAAACAACAAATTAACAATGACATCGGGACGTCAGTCATCTCAGTCCCCCGTGACCATGGGTGCTGGAAAGCGCCCGAAACGTCGGGAATTAAAAATAAAAAGTAAAAATAAACGCGATAAAATCCGTAAAAGTAGTTTTAATCATGTGCAATGTTCGCGTAAATATAAGAAATCATTATAAAACAAATATTTAATAATAATAATTAAATCGCGCTAATTAAAGTAATAGGAATGTTTAAAGTTGAAATTGGCACTAAAAGGCTGGTAATTAGGACATCCACCCTACAAAGCTTGAATATAAAATGTAAATCAGATGCGTGTAATCACTCTGGGAGCTTGTAGCAAACTAAACGCGCGGCCAACGTGTGGACGCGGCGACCAAACTCTGCCAACAATCCTTTGATCTTTTGTAAAAAACCGACACCATACGGATCTCGCGCCAACTTGCGGGCCATCGTTCCAATACATACCAATGAAGCCCAAACACCCCGTCTACACGTTGGCCAATGCTATTGGCAACTACATTCGCCACTGTGTTGGCCAACGTGTAAAGGCGCTGTAAGTGACACAAAATTTTATTGAGTAGGTGTGCAGTACTGTCTATGTATTGTTTCTTCCTCCGCACCATAAGTGACAGACTTTTTTATTCGTAGCATTAGGCGCATTACTCGTCCATTGGGATTAATGGTCTAAGTACGTAGATTGTATGTAGTAGAAACTTATTTTTGATAAATCTGATTCACACGAAACTTGACCGCATAAAAATTCAGAGGTTTTTTATCCCCCTACATAGGGAAACTAGGGGTTTTTTGGAAAAATCTAGGGGAGAAGGTGAAAAAAATTTGGCAACACTGCCACACTGCTAAGAAAAAAATGTTATAAATACCTACATATATAAATATGTACAATATCCACAGACCACAGAGTACTTTTTTATAGGCATGTCGATTCACTCTTAAAAAAAATCGATCTCTGAATCGATTTGAATCGAAGGTACTTGAATCGATTATCGATTAAATCGAGGAATAAAAGATCGATTTTCGATTAATCGCGACATTTTACAAACATGAAATTTCAAGAATTTTCGATTTTTTTTTCTTTATCTTCTAAACTGTAATATTTTTTTTAAAATAAAATATTAGTAATCTTATTGATTAACATTACTAATATTCCTTTAATATCCATTCACCACTCCTGGTAAGCTTTAAACGCTTGTGTTAGGAGTGGTTCGCACATACTCCACTCGATCCCTTTTTTTTACAAAGTGATTCCACGTAACACTTTTATTCGACATTTTAGGCTAAAAACAACAATACTTTTACAAAAGTGCAAACTGCAATGTACATTTCTCGATAAATCTGTTTCAATCTAATAACTCACTATTTATCATATTGAAATGAATGCTACTCGAACACAATACTGGTTATTTCCTTACTACATATAAAACTCTATAAACTTCAACGTACGGTATAATATTTTTTACAGTATCTAGGTATTTAAAAAGTACTCTGTACTTACAGCTCACAGTATGTATATTTTTGATAATAAATAATGTAAATTCACAAGTTCACAGTTCAAACAGGTTCACAGCTATAATATTATATTATATTATAATATTATATTATGTAGTACAGGAGGTGAAAAATAATATGAAAATTACGCTCGGTCGATCAAAAAAATATTTATAGTTTGGGATGTAATATATATTACACCTCAGTGGAAACGGTTCTATTTAAAAGTACGGTGAGCGATATTAATTTATATCTCGAGATGTAATATTAAATTACATTATATCCCTTAGTGGAAAGTGAGCTTAAGAATTTTAGAAATGAAAATGAAATGACAATTTTTCGATATTGTTGGATACGTTCATAAACATTTATTTTATTCAAATATATATTGCTTTCAAATTATCAACCAAGTTCGACCGGTTGTTTTTGCGTCCCCCAGCCGCAAAATAATTAAAAAACTGTGGTATCTTACTCCAGCCAGTTTGGGAATTTTAGCTAGTTCTTGAATCAAATGAATCTGTCCGATTCAATAGGTTTTTGGATCGATTCAGTGGATCGATGCGGTGCTTCGAATCGATCTAAAAAATCGATAATTTTACTCCAAAGAATCGATTTTTCAATTAATCGATTTTAGATCGACATGCCTACTTTTTTATATATAGGAAACAAGGAACAACAAGGAAACAATATCTTTGCTAATACATACACTATTGAAATTTGTTTTTAGCACAAATTATAAAGTAATATGTAATAAACCCCATTAGGGGTATGCATGTTCAGTGATTATGTACCAGGAGTTCTCAGCAAGGAACATACTACTCTATAACGACAGGTTTTGAGCACAAATTTCTAAGTGATACGTATCGGAGTTCTGAGTTTGTATCTAGTTTTCTAAGAAAAAGCTCAAATTACAAAACCATGTCGTATTTTGATTTCTTTTGTGATATTGTCAAAAAGGATGCTTCAAATAATGAATCAATCAAGGGCACTTGTTACCAAATGTGTCCTCAGGATGAAACGATTTTGTAAGTTTTTGAAATGTTCTTTTATAATAATTATTTTTGTAATTTGAGTAGTAGTACATATTTAAAATGACTGTACCATACATCTACAATTGATTTGACTACCCAACCTTTTATGATCATGAACAACTGCTCAACTTTAGATTAACTACCCAAAGTTAGCACTTCACATGACTTCTCTTCGAAAATTCAACATTTTTATACTTATGTACTTATACAAAATTCAGCGCTCAGAAACTCATAGTTTTTGAGAAAATTAAGAATAAAATCACAATTTCCGCCAATAATCTTACTTGTTTGACTTAAGCGTAAACATTTAACATTTTGCTACAAAATGTAACGTATGTTGGGATTTTCTAAAATATAAATATTTTTATTTTGTAATTAAAACTAAAATTACTAATATTAGTTATAAAATATACATGCAACAGTTAAAACTATTTTCCAATCAAAACTAATTTTGGTAAAACTATAGACATCCAGTATTTGCATACAGGGCTGGGAGGGAGAGAGTATAGAAGAAGCCCTTCCTACCCTTCCCCCCTTGCGGAATTTATAATTTAACAATAATGATTTTTTTTGTAAAATCATAAAATCACTTTTTACACAGGAATATTAACCCAAAGATACTTCTGCAAGAGCTTCGGTGCTGCAGGAAGTGCAGTCACTTCGCCCTTGGGTAGCAAATCGCTGGCACATTGGCAACACATTGGCAATCTATAGCTTTGCTTATTGGTTGCCTTAGGCAACCAGCCTCTGCGCCTATGGCTTTACAGAAACTGGAGTCGGGGTCATGCTGATTCTGTTTTAGAACAGATTCGACTAATCCAAAAGTTGGATTGCCCTAAACTCTGCTATGATTGTAGTAAAAGAGTAAATGTAATGTGAATTGTTATAATTTTGTTTTCGGAAAAATCTCTTGACTGCTCTTCACTTTAACTCAATTTGTTTAATATGAGTCTCATCTTGAGCCACAGATGGATTGTCTGGGGGCCAGTAATTAACTTTTTGTGGATGTATCTGTGTTTGACATATTTGCATTTCATTATAAGCAATTTTTAGTAAAATTTATTTTTATAAATTGTATATATGTAATATTTCTAAATTGAAAAAAAAATATCAAGTATCGGACGTCTATTTCATAATAATACACAAAATTGACATATTTGCATTTTGTTATTAGCAATTTTTAGTGAAATTTATTCTTATTATAATTAATTCAAAATGCATTTAAAAACAGTGTAATAGGTTTAGCTTAACCCTAACAGGCCTCATAAACTAAAAACATTGTTAAAATCAAGTACTGGTTGTCTGGAAGAAATTGCTGTCAGCAATAAGACCGCCCATTGCATACTTCTTTTGTATATATAATTAGTAATTTTTATATGGTGTGCAATAAAGAATATTAAATAAAAAATAAATAAAATAAAGTACTGGACGTCTATTGTCAACTCTTGTGATCAGTAAAAACAGTCATTATAGTATTGAATTGACTGGCCAGTATATCTAGATCTATGATATCTAGATACTAGATCAGTGACATATACTTGATCCTATTCAGAAAAGTAATATCTGTGAACAATTTTGTTCATCCTGCCAGACTTAGGAAAACTACTTTAGCCAATGAAAACCATATTTGTCCTAAAATAATATATATATATATATATATATATATATATATATATATATATACTATTTTTATATATATATATATATATATATATATATATATATATATATATATATATAGTAACAAAAAGTCCCCTTCTTAAATATACTCCTCCCTCTAACAATACCCAACCCCTTCTCAATCCTGTTTTAAGCAGTAGTTAATCTAAAGACCTTTCCTAAACTAGATTTTCTTAATCTGGGCAGGCTTTGCGTACCTAAAACTACTGTTGCTGATAAGTGATTTTAACTACTGGTTGGTTATAATTACTTTTAACAATATATTTCAGTCAAAATCTTTTTTTACCTATATTTTTAGGTAAAACAACTTTTGCCTAAATTTCTTTAGTCAAAATACTTTTGACTGTTTTTGTCAGACAAAATTAGTTTTGACTGGGAAATAGTTTTACTTGTAACAAATTATACATTCTATAACTAAGGCAATATCAGTTATTTTTAATTTTAATTGCGAAGTACAAAAATACATATATTAAAATTTTATAAAACAACTTACTTAAACAAAATGCAACTACCTAGTCTAATGTTATCAACTTAAACTTTGCCATATGGCTATCGAGTGGAATCCTATAAAGAATTTTATTACAAATTGTATTGTCACCAACTGAAATAAGATACCACAACATGTGATTGATGCTCCTACATTAAAAGCCTTCAAGAACAGATTGGATAAAATCTCCAAACATTAAGATGTACACGCATCAGCTTTTGAGCTACTAGAGTGTTTTTGTATTAATAATAATAATAATGTATATGCTTAAGTCAAATGAACATGATTATAAAAAAAAATATTTAAAAAAGTTCTTATTATTATAGCAAACCGCGTTTCCGCATGGCGAATTTTTTTACGTCAGTTAAAAAGTAGATCTTTCGAACTTAACCTTTGAGATATAAATTTTTGTAAAATCACTTAAAATGTATTTAATAAAATTATAAGGAGATACATGTAACGAAACATAATGATAAATACCAAGCGATCGAAATGTTTCATTTCACGAACCTCAATAAGTCAAAGGAGACGGGCGAAAATTCATAGAAAGCTGGGCCTGATGTTACAGTAACGATTACTGCATTATTTTATTTATATACCAATACCATTTTAAAAAAACTAAAATATTTACGACTGCTTCATGGGAGAGAAAAAGTATAGGATGTTATTGGTTTTTATAAAAACAATGTTACTGCTTATGTCATGCTTACAATGTTATTCTTACACCAAGCTCTCACATTAGCTTATCACATTACACTTTAAGAAAATAATTATTAGATTTTATTGCAAACTAAACTTTACCATAATTTTATGTATTGTAGTACATTCACACGTAGAAGATTCAGACGCCGCCGTCCAACTAAATTCTAGAGGTTTGAAATAATTATAAAAAGCAGAGGAGTATGAATCAAAAACACTTTCTCTTTTAATGGTTTATTAATCGTCCACTTCATCATAAACAAATAAAATATCGTCTAAAAACGGTGCATGTGGTACTAAATTCTTTTGATGCCGTGCCCAGCTTAGGTAGCACATTATGGACATAACATGACAACAGCAACCTACAGTTTTTTCCTACTAAGCAATTAAAATGATACTGTTTGATGGCCTGTCTACCATTTAAGAGAACTGTCAACTAAAATATATGTAAAATATGTTTTTGAGCTTAAGTACGTCTCCATTTTATTTGACCTCTTAACAGCCAGCTAGAATGGTTGGATATAGACAGTTCTTTTAGTAGGTTGCTGTCCGTTTCTCAACACACTTTTATTTCATATCTACCATCTTGTCATATGTGTTCTTCATAATGGGACCTAGCCTACTTAATTTGATAAATACCTAAAGATATTTTTATTAAATCACTATGTGTGAGCTGGGGAAAATCATTTAAGTTATCATTTTGCACATGTATTCTTGTAAAATCAGAAAAGAGACCGTCAGAAACCTTTATACGTAGCCAGAGTCGTTAAAGATCAGAATATTATTACAGAACACAAAAACAACAGAAAATATTCACTACCGCCGCAAGCTCAGATCCAAACAAACGTAACAAATGATTTGATTGACGTTTGAGTTTTTGAACTAACATTGACATTTCCGCTTTGTGACCTGTATAAAACATTGATAATCGATTATAAAATCGATTTATTAATCTATTCAGTCAATTTATTCTTACGACTTTTTTGAAACGTTGAAGTGTCACGAGGAAACCATTATTTAAATAATAAGTTTCTTAAACTTACCTAAAGAAGAAAAGACTGAATCACTTTTTATGGTCTTTTTTTCTATTTTGTATTAAAATCGATTAACTAACCTATTTCATCCGGCAGCATTGTTTAAAAATGAAAATAACGGAAGTCAGTATTATTTTTATTAAATATTTAATTTATTTTGCCATGACAAAACTGTTTAATATTTCATTATTAACTAAAAAAAACTGTAAAAAAATATTGATAAATATTTCACTTGTGTAACGTTACGCCCAAATTCGCCCGTCTCCTTTGCACATAAATATTTTAAAGATTATGGTGTTTGCCAAATAAAACAGTTATAGTCACCGTATCACACTGTCTGTCACTAATGTTGGTTGGATGTTAAATACACATTATAATAAAAAGTACTTGCAAAGTTAAATTTAAAATCCTGCCACTAGTGGTAAAAAATAATGTTATTCTGCTACAAATAGCTGTTCAAATTTTTTTTTTCTTAATATAAGAGTATAAGGTTCAATTTTTAACAAACTTATGGTAGCGTAGTAAGTATAATTAATCTCCAGACTAAGAGAAAAAAGTAGTTAACATGTGTAATTATTGCATTGCATTTAAAGCACACATTTTTCTTAATGGGATCATTAGCAACATACTAACAATATCAAACTCCTTCATTGTGCTTTTTTAAAATTATATATTATTGTTTTACAATTTAGATTATACATAACACTTATAAGTCAATTGTTTATTTTTACTGCTGATTTAGAAACTGCCTATATATAGCTTCTTCATTGCTGTCTGTTTGTCTATATATATATATTATATATATATATATATATATATATATATATATATATATATATATATACATAGAGAGATACCACTGACTGATGGACTCATCCCAAGATCTCTAAAACTATACATCCGATTGACTTGTAGTTTAGTAGTTTTTTTTTTAAATTTAATTTAGTTTGATGATTGACAACCATCAAAGAAATTAATCTTGATATTTTACATCCAGGTTCCGCAATAAAATTTTATTATGCGCTTAGCAAAGCGAGCGGGTATAATGTACATACATTAAAACATAAATAGCTTTGATAAGAATAAAGATATTCATACTTTAAATACTAAGAACAAACACAAGTTTTAAATGCTAGTTAATGGATTTCAGAGTAAATAATTTATGGGGCAATGTTTATGCTTTTACAAAAATATCCCAGTAAATATGTTTGTCCCATTAAATGTAAAACTGTGTAAAATGGGTTATTGTTATTATATATATATATATATATATATATATATATATATATATATATATATATATATATATATATATACGTTTAAATAATTATATATCAGAAACAAATTTTCTTTATAAAGGCCAGTACGGCTTTCGCGCCAGATCAAATACTCTTTCGGCTACAATCGATCTAATTACCAAAATAAAAACTAATATTGATCAAAAAAAGATAGTTGTAGGTATATTCATCGATTTGAAGAAGGCATTCGACACCGTGTCACACTCCATCTTGGTCAATAAATTGCAAAACATTGGTGTATCTGGATCAGCTTTAAAGGTTCTTGAATCTTACCTGAAAAGTTGACAACAAATAGTAAAAATCGAAAATTTTAAAAGTAATCCATGTGATATCACCTGTGGTATTCCACAGGGATCCGTCCTTGGTCCTTTGTTATTTTTAACCTACATAAACGACATCGGAAACCTTGGATTGACGGGAGAAGTATCTTTATACGCTGATGATACATGTTTATTTTATTTTGGAGATTCAATTCAAGAGATTATATCAGATACACCAGCTGATCTAAATACACTGAGGGAATGGTTTCGGTACAATTTGCTCACTATAAATGTAACAAAAACTTCTTACATGGTTTTTACTGCGAAAAACAAAAACGTTTCAAATTCGATCCCTTAACAATAAATAACCAAGAACATAAAAAGTCAGAATCAGAAAAATATCTTGGTCTCGTTTTAGATTCTAAATTAACATGGCGAGCTCATTTAGATTACCTGCAGTCCAAAAGAACATCATTGACAGGAGCTTTGCGCAGATCTACACGTTGTATACCTTATAAAGTTCGAAACATTATTTATAATTTACTAGCTAAGTCATTACTAGAATATGTGGCGGCACTGTCGTCGCGCCACTAGCACACCGAAACACACCGAAGCCTAAATCGCGCTATTAACACTTTATTACACTTCCACGGCCACAAATATTTAATAGAGATATGGGGAAGTGCATCTAAAACTAATATAAAGGATCTTCAAATATCCCAGAACAAATTGTTAAAAGTTTTATTCCAACTTGACTACCGCTTTCTTACTAAAACTGATACATTATCCATAAGTCAATTATACAAATACAAAACGTGCATACTAGTCAGAAAAATTCTCTTAGATTCCATACACACCCAAATTAGTTTTAAAACGAAATCACATAAACACTGTACACGAAACAAACATAAACTATTTTTTACTAATACAAACAACAAAAGAACAAAATTGGTCTAACTTTAAAATGCTAAGAAACAGTTGGCACGAAATACTAAACACCGCTGCTGCATTCATGACAAAATAACTAATTATTCGTCCACTGATGTGTGGAAGTTCCTTAGATCTTAAAATCCTAAAAAAACATAAAGTTCCTTAGATCTCTCGGAATTAATAAATCATTAATGGTTACTTTGTTTCTCCTTTTAAGACACATAGATATTCAAATGTTTAACATTAGGTAGGTATTATAAATTTTATATATATTTCTAAAAAAAATTACAATTTTTAAACTGTTGGCGTTGAAAGAATTTTCTAATTGCAATAGAGCATTATTCATGTTGTTGTAATTTAATGATTTCTGTTTGTGTTTGAAAATTAATGAGGCATCATCAGCAGATACTATACTGTGGATGTGCTCTATATGATCCCCTACCCCTCCATGGGATTTTAGCTTAAATTTGGAATAGATCAATTTAAGAAATCATGGTTTTTAAATTTTTCACAGAGCATTTATGTGTACAAAATTATTTCAGACGCGAGCGTGCGGGCTTAGTGCATTTGTTAGAAGTATCCGGCCCGAAACGACAACTTGTAAAGAGCTATAGTCGATCGGCTGCTGACTCCAATATGGCAATACCTAGGATTCTAAGGCCTTTTTCAGTACTTAAACAAACCATTGAACATCTTTTACTAAGGTAATTAAAATTTACTGTTTCTTTCTAGAAATAAAATTATTCATTACCACATTTCCATACAACTTGTGTCATCAAGAAACTGTTTAAAATTTTCATCGCAAAAGCTGCTAAAGAAAATTTTTGTACAGCCATTTTGTATTGAGGTATAAATATCTGAGCGAGAAAAGAGAACAGGCCTTTTCGCTTACATCAACATCGTTCAATCATCATTACATTAATATCAAAATTAAAGTTACTTTGTAGAGGACATTGCGTCGTATGCTATATAACTTTTTTTTGTAAATGCTACCACGGCTCATATAATATACAACTCGCGGCAAGAAAGTCTACGAGTGAACGTTATTGCGTATAATTGGCCGTATTACGCGTTATTGCTTGTGATTGGCTGTGCGTATCGTTTGCACGCGCTGATTGGCTCTCCGGTCACATTCCGTCCCCCATACTGATACGACATTCGCTGCTATCCCTTCCACGTTTCGTTCAGCGCTAGAGTTCCAAAAAATACAAAATCCAAATACTTATTCATAACACAAGTCTCATTTACAGAGTTAGATATGGATCTCACCCTTTTAAGTTAAAAAACCTGTATTAGGATGAGTCCGCTGTTCCTTTAATTAGTAAGTCATTATAGATATGACTTGTCTTACATAAAGATAAATCAACAGACAAAGACAAACAGACAAAGTAACAATAATTATAATAGCTGTGTGTGTGTGTGTGTGTGTGTGTGTGTGTGTGTGTGTGTGTGTGTGTGTGTGTGTGTGTGTGTGTGTGTGCGTGTGCGTGTGCGTGTGCGTGTGCGTGTGCGTGTGCGTGTGCGTGTGCGTGTGCGTGTGCGTGTGCGTGTGCGTGCGCGTGTGCGCGCCCGTGTGTTAGTTACGTGCCGCGATGTCAACTAGGAGTGACATTTTGATTCTTAATTGAGGATAGAAATAGATTGTCTATGGGTCAAAGCACTTACCTAACATCAGTTGGACAGTGTGTCTACTTTCTATATAAAAATTGAACTTTCCTTAACAGCGTAAATATAACGATTTAATAAGTTAAACTTATTTTAAGAACATTTAAATTATTAGGTTTTTTAAACTTTGCTGTCTGCACTATATACCCGTTCGAATCCCACACGGAACAAGTATTTGTGTGGTGTACAAAAAATTTTCCGGGTCTAGATGTTTGTCCTTGTGAAATTTATGTACATAAATTGCTCCCACGATACAGGAGAAAATACTAATATGAAGGTAAGGTTTATTAAAAAAAAAAACATAACGAATTAACTATCAATTTGACATCATTCACGTTAACGAATAGGCCTGGTCCTTCTTATTACAGTGTTACATTGGATGTAAAAAGCAGGGCTGCCTAAACTACTCTGGAAAGAAAACCACATCCTGTTGAATACATCATTGTTATAAAATTAACAGCATTGTTCTACTTATGCTGCCACACTTGGCAGGTAGTATTTTTATAGAAGAATGGTAACAAACAAGCACACAGTCCACATGATGGTAAGTGGGCGGCCCGCGGCGCGACACAACAGACACTAGCCATCTGCGCAAGCACAAGTGCACTCTCTATTCCCTTACTCTCATAGTCTGATGAGACGGAAACCGACAGGACCGGAGAGATCATGCGCATGAATATCGGCATTGCGTGCTGTCCAAAGCACGTGGGGCGAAACACTGCCAACTTCCTTACTCCGGATTGCCACGGAGAATTTATTGACATGAAAATGCAGTTTTACAATACCACAAAAGGGGATGTGATGTCTTTCTTCTTTCTGAACCCCTCCTGAGATGATCCTCCATCTATCGGAAGCCAAAAGATTTTTCTTTTACAACGCCCACGAGACGAAATCAGGTGATCGATTTTCTAAAGCGTGGAAGAGAAATAGGGTTACCAGATAAAAAATTAAAAAATCCTAACAAATTACCTGATTTCCATACAAAAATACATTATGTTTCATACATAAATAACAAGCAAACAAACTAATTAATTATATATTAAAAATCTATTTCGCAGATTCCACCCCTACCTACCACACAATAACTGAAAAAATATTTGAAAATTTTTATTGAAAAATGGAGAAAGCCTCATATTTCCAAAATGCGACCGCAATCCTGACAAGAGCCTAAATGTCCTGACATTTTTTTTTATTATAAAAAGGGTGACAAACGAGCAGACAGTCCAGCTGGTATGTGGATGCTGTGGCCCATAGACATCTTCATTTATCCTCGATTAAGATTCAAAACGCAGATGCGTTGTCACCCCTGAGGACTAAGATGGAATGCCTCGTTTCCAGTAAAAAAGGGATCTGTATATGTTATATCTAACGACAAGAGAAGTGATGTATCATTCACAATGTAAATTAATTTGATGTGTTTTCAGTGTTACACAAAGGAACGACGTATCGCTTCCATGTTTGTATGACTTCCTGAATGACCGTTTGCGTGCAATAAGACAGGATATGACGATACAGCGGCTGCCGCCAGATGAATGTATACAATTGCTTGAGCCCATGATCAGATTTCATGTTTATTTTGGATATAGGTAAGGTGTTTACGTAAACCCTACCTACTTCTTCATAGAAGATAACATGTTTTTCTTGAGTATTCAGATGTGTTAAGATAAAAATATGTCAAAAATCATAAAGATTGGGATAAGTTCATACCTCATATAGGCCATGCCATTAGAACTGTTGTACATGAAATAACTGGCAAGACTCCTTCATACTTGTTTTTTGGTAGAGAAACCTTACAAAACAAAATAGATTTCGGACCAGATAAAGATGATTATGTTAATGTAAATAAAAACTACTTCGAAAATAATTTATTACTTAGAGAAGAGATATACAAAGATGTAAACAAAAGGCTGCGAGAGGCGTATGAAATGTGAAAATTTAAAAGCAATAATTATAATATTGTTTTCATAGAATTATAAAGTTCGAAATAGAAAAATGTTTTTGTTCCATTTTTAACCATTTGTTCCATCTTTAAATCTGTTCCTAAGTCTCATTAAATTTGTAAGAAATATTACTTGACTCCTCAAAAAAATGCTGGTAAATAAACAATAAATCGTCGAGGATATTAATATTATATTCTATCCATTTGAAAAAAGTGGCTTACAAAATATTCTCTTAATTAATATTTACGGACAGAAGTTTCATTCTTTTTATCACCCCAACCTATTTTCGAGATGTTTGTGCCGTTAGCCTATGCAAGCTCGTCTGACTCAGGGCTTACGGGCCGCGAGCTAATTTAAAAAGGGAAAGGCAAATGAAGGTGAGGATGATGATGGTTTATGATTTGGTATTGTTACCATTCATCATGTCGCCTCTTTGGTCCTTTTTGAGCTATCTAACCGTACCACCCCATTATAGTCCTCTACTTTGGCAAATTATCCACCCTACTATGAGCCTCTCATAATAGGGCGGATAATTTGCGAAACTCACAGAATACCAATGTCAAATAGCAGCTTAAAGCTGGTAACGCTGTATTCTATCTTTGTCCTCGAAAATGACAACGCACCTATATTTTGGTTCTTAATAGAGAATAGATGTAGATGTCTATGGCCCACAGCATCCATTTACCATCAGATAAACTGTATGCTTGCTTATCACCCTTAATATATAAAAATATATAAATCGGACAATAAGTTAGTCACATACCTTAACAATAACACAACAAGTTTTTTTTTACACATTAAGGGTGAAAAACGAGCACACAATTCACCTGATGGATGGTAAGTGGATGCTGTGGCCCATAGATATCTACATTTATCTATGATTATGAATCATAATGCAGATGCGTTTTCACCCCTGGGGCCTAAGATGGAATGCCTCTTTTCCAGTAAGAATGTTCTCCGGTTCTCTACACTCACCATACGAAACACAGCAGCCTTAAGCTGTTATTTTATGCTGGTGTTCTGTGAAGAGCGTAGTCCTACCCCGGTCGAGTCGTTCGTGCTACAATATAGCTGCAGAGTGGCTCTACCACATACAATAAATGCCTCACAGTAAATTATTAACTAAATTACTTTAATAAAATAATAATTAATAACTACATTATCCCTAATTATATAAATTACGTGTCACGTTGTTTGTCCGCGATGGACTCCTAAACTACTTAACCGATTTTAATCAAATTTGCACAATGTGTGCAATTTGGTCCAACTTGAGAGTTAGGATAGTTTTTTGCCCATGAGTGACCCACAATTTTTTTTTGCGAATTTAAGGATTTAAGGTCATGACAAAGAGTCGTTGAAAAGGGCAGAACAACATCTGCCTGGCAAGCTAGTTTTTTATATAATATGATGTCTGTCATTGTCAATGTTTAAGTGCGCCTTTATATAATATAATAAAGAAATATTTTTATTGCAGATTATCCGGATGTTCTATAAATGAATTTGACCCAGTACTGAATAAGAAGTATCTTTTGGAATGCATGAAATGGTTTCTATATTGTTGTGATATTTTAGATAGACAAATTAAAAGCAACAAGGTAAATAATGATCTAAGTGAATTACTGTCGGCTTGGTCATTAGACAAGAAGCCTGTCCAGAAACTTACATGTGATAAAATACTTGTGGAGAGCTTGTATATATTATGTAATTTGGATGACATGCATCCATTGTTCAGGTTTCTAACTCTGCAACCAGAACTGAGAAGGTAAATTATACTGTTAGTTTAGTTTAGTTTACAAGGGTCTGTTTTCCGTAACTCGACGTCTAAGCGCGTATTTTGCGTGTAGACAGGAATAATGTGATTATTCGAGCCATGATATCTCCCCGAAGAAGTTCAACAGTCCTTTGATGTTGCAAGCAACTTAGGGGACCGATCCCCTTCTGGCCAGTTCAGTTTAATATACAATTATACTGTTAGAAAAAGGTCAAAAAAGCTGAAATGGAAATGGGCAGGCACTATGCACGAAAGACCGACAAACGACATGGAAGAAAGTTTTTCGAGTGGAAGCCTCGTACAGGTTGGCGAAGGGCGGACCCTCACTAAATGGAGTGACGAATTGGTAAAAGATGCGGGAAATCGATGGATGCAAGTGTCTTAGGACCGAGCTTTGTAACATTCCTTGAACGTAGACCTCCAACGGCGCAAAAAGGCGTCAATCAATGCATTACACGGTAGGCGTACATTACACGCTCATGCGGGCGTCAATCAATTCCATCAATCATGATTGATAAAAAACGGATGGTGACTGATAGGCGCACATTACGCGCTCTTGCGGGCGTCAATCACTGCTTTACACGGTAGGCGTACATTACACGCTCATGCAGACGTCAATCAAATTCCATCTATCATGATTGATAAAACAGGGATGGTGACTGATAGGTGTACATTACGCGCTTATGCAGGCGTCAATCACTGCATTACAGGGTAGGTTATTCGTCAATCACAACCGTGATTGTTGTAAAACTGACAGCCTTCATAAGCGTGTAATGTACGCCTTGAAAATCGATTTTAAAATTTTTGTCAAACGGACAAACAGAGAAGGAAGTTAATGAAAACGTCGTATATAAGGTTTTTTTTTCAGCGCCCCTTTACTACGATTGACCTATGAAATAGCAATAGCAAATTTAAAAGGCAATTTCGTGAAAATTTGCAGACTTTCAGAAAAACTGTGTCCATTGACTTATTGTGCGTTTAATCTATATCTACCAACACTTCAACGGTAAGATCATTTGTAACATCACGAAAAGCTGTGACAAAACTTAAATACATATATGTACTAGTGCTGGTGTGACTCAATTACTATTAACTTCACATTTCGTCGCAAGTTGATATTCCATTTTTTAATGCTGCTATGTTTCGTACGGTGAGTGTATGACCTCCAGACCTAATTTCGGTCACGGCAGGATTATAGTGCCCAAGTGTATTCGCAAGCACAGGTACACTCTATCCCGTCACTCTCATAGTCCGATGGGACGATAAACTGACACGACCAGAGAGAGTTTAGGCGCAGGACCAACGTCTTTACGTGCTTTTTGAGGCACGAGGGTAAAACACCTCCAACTTCCTGACTCCGGGATTCGAAACTGGGACCTCATGATTAGCAGTCGCGTTTACCACTACTAGACCAACGAGGCAGTCAGTGAGTGTATGATGCATTCAGTCTTAGTCCTCAGGGGTTAATCAATACACCATAGCTACAGATCAATCCAGGAGATCGAGCAGACTACGAGCAGTCTCATCGGAGAGATCTTTACTCCTTCACCTCTCACACTTTACTCTCATATTCGATGGGACGGAATCAACAGAGAGTTCAGGCGAGGAGAAGGGGAAACACCTGACTCGGCTATAAAAATGTTTTGATAGTTTAACCAACAAATAAAAAAAACAGATTGCATAAACTAAGATATCTATATTGTTCTGGCCATGAAGGTTAGAGAACAGGAGAACGATCGCCGTAGAAAAGAGTGACCCAGAAATATGGTCACCATAAGTGAGGCGATCGCTAAGTTCGCTCAATAAGTCATTTTCAGTCTATTATTCCGATCATGTGCTAAATCACTTGCACATCCACGCACAATAAAATATTTTTCCATTTTTTAATGTTTCTTTTTGTCAAAAATTACAAAATTACGGAGCATGAAAATTTTCTCACCAATGCTGCGGAGAAAATTTGTACATTCAACTAACTTCATCTACATATACTCATAAACAGCTAACTTCGCAGTCACTACTCACCGACGTCAGCGCCGCTATAAATTCTACAATTTTCAAGGACAGGCGAGCTATGTTTTAGTACGTAGTAATTGTTCTCCTGTTCTCTAACCTCCATGGTTCTGGCTACAATATAACCTTTTAATTTTACAGGAAAGCATTACATGTAATGAGCCATGGATACAGCAGCAAGCAACTGACAGTGCCCACTGAGGTGGTGCAGAGGTGGCTGGCCTTCGACAGCGATGCCGATGTGAAATCAACCTGTCAACACTACGGTCTGAAGGCGAACGGCGTTGTCCACTTCGCCAAAGGGGCTTTTAGGAGTGACGTGCAGTTGGTATGTGGTCCTACCTCTGCGATAACTACTTATGGGATTTTATCTGTATACAACGTGGGGCTACGATGGCGACTTTAATTTAACACACATATACGTTTTCACACTTTCATTTCATGACGAAATTATATTTCCATTAAACGTTATTATTTACGGATTTATTTAAAATTTTAGAAAATAGCATGTTAGAGCAGCCTGTACTTAAAGAACTGTCGCGCAGCGGTCATTTGCCGGGGTCACGGATAATAACGTTGCATCATCGAAATTAAAACTAATAAGCAGTACTATTGAAGGAAAGAAGATTTGTCGGCGAGCGGTCGGCGCAGGAGACACCTGCTCCTCCCCCGCACCCCGCCGCACTGATATCGAATTATTTTTATAGTACTAGCTGAACCCGTGTCCTTGACACACTTGTTCATAGCAGTGCGCATAATTAGGTCGACTAATATTTTGGTGAATAATTCCGCGAAAAAGACGCTTACCTATTGTTTTATTTATTAATTTTTGTGTAATTAGGTTATGGTATTGCGACAAAAACGCTTTGTTTTGTTTTTTTTTTTTCAATCTAGTTGGTACATTTACATCTCTTGCGATACGGACGCTTTTATTTGTGTTATTAGTGCTTGTGTAAACCTGTGATCGTGATGGCAAATACACATCCGAACTACACAGCAACTGAATATGCGGACACGATTTTAATTTACGGAAAATGTCATCAAAATGCCGCCCTTCCGATTAGAACATATCGCGAGAGATATGGCAATACAAGACAATGCCCTACTCATTCTCGCACTATTGTAGGAGCTCTTCAGCGCATCCGCGAAAACCGACCAGTGGATCCTAGGTATCAACGCCCTGATCGACCGCCTACACGACAATACCCAATCCATTTAACTTGAAAATGTGATACCACTTCGAAGACCAACCCAAAACTAGCCTCCGCCAGAGTGCTAGGCATTTTCAAGTCCATCACAGAACCGTCCATAGGATATTAAAGCGCGAAAAGTGGCACCCATTCAAGTTTAGAAAAGTACATACTCTGCTATCGCGTGATAAAATAATAAGAGTTAATTATTGTCAGTGGTTACTGAGAAAAATTGAAGAGGACAGTGACTTTCTTTCCCAAATTTGTTGGACTGACGAAAGCACGTTCACCAGAAACGGCATGTGGAACCAGCACAATCTGGACCACTGGGCACCCAAACACCAAAATCTGCGCGTTTGGCGGGAGTCAGCCCATCAGTACAGGTTTTCGGTAAATGTTTGGGCAGCAATTCATGGTGACAACATCATCGGACCCGTATTCATTGATGGGGCTTTGAACGGCGAAAGGTTTGTTAATCTATTAAATAATACGATGTCAGAATACACAAACACCCTAAACGTCCATCCATACCAACAAATGTGGTACCAATTAGATGGCGCGCCTGCACACTCTGTAACAACAGCCAGGCAGTGGCTAAATGACACGTTTGGTGCACAATGGATTGGTAGACCATTGTGCACCAAACGTGTTGTTGGACCTCGTAGGTGGCCAGCAAGATCGCCAGACCTCACGCCACTCGATTTTTTTTCTGGGGGTGCATCAAAATGGATGTACACGCGGAGAACGTAGATTCGGTGGAACAATAACGCCATCGAATAATAAATGCGTTTGAGAAATTGAGGGAAATAGCTATAAGTGACAATTTATTTTCAAATGTGCGAGAAAACATGAAACGCCGTTTAGTTCTTTGTATCTGTCAACAAGGTGGTCTTATTGAAAAAATAAAGACAAATTAAAGCAGTGATTAGTGATGACAGTTAACAAATAGTAACACGAGAGTGTGATATGATACGTGTTTGACTAAGCATCTCCGCTATAGGTACCACTTACGACGCGCGCCGCCACGCCGATAATTTTCTTTGATAAACAAGACACTTTGCGCGGTTGCCAGCCCGCTAAACGCTGCGTTGCCGCTTCGAGTTAACGTAAACCAGCTAGATAAGTATTTTGATGAATGAATTTTCGCAAGGTTGATCCCAATTTTAGTTACTTTTTTAATATTTATTTTTGTGTGAAAAAAAATAATTTTTCAATTTACGAATAATTTTAACTTAACAAAATGAATATGATTAATGGTAACTAGCCCTACCCGTGTATTAAATTAAAGTCGCCATTGTAGCCATACGTTGTATTTAATATAAATAAAATTAAAGTTTCTAACTGTAATAATAAAAAAGATGGTTTTAATTAAACTCAGGGAATTATTTGCATGCTATTGACATAAAAACCATATTTAAATTTTTTGTCTATGTTCACTCTTTGGAATGGCTGAAACCATTGCAATAAACTAGCTACTAACTAGTTGGTGGTTATAATAGGTACTTAATGATTTCTTCCACAATATTATAAAATTGTTGATTTCTTCTATTTACGTGAATAAGTATTTCTTCTGTTAACATTCAATAAGTTTTCTTACGGATTTTTTCGTCCTAAATTTATTTTTTCTTAATTCGTATTTATCCCATTTTAGAGAACTACAATATGAATAACGTATAAGACAATACGTCCAGCACTTTAGAACCTTGTGATGTTGCAAAAACACAATACACAAAGAATTTACATAAATTAAAATTAAGTAATAAAAAATTGAAGTTTTTTAAGTGTTTTTTCGCGTCTATAAATGATTTGTAAAAAGTTGATATCATTGGCTTACTAAATAGCATAAAGTAGTATTGTTTAAAACATTTTAAATACTTTATGTATTTTGGTGGGGATTTTAACATATTTTATAAAGAATTTCATGTGGAACATTACTCATTGTTCTTTACTGGTATCATATCTACACAACTACTAGGTTAGCCAAGTTAATTTTAAACTAATTTAATAGAAAACTATTAAAATAAAATCACGTGACTTCACGTTGGCATTCACCCCTCCTATTTGTTTTCTATTAGCTTTATCGATTGTAAAAAGTCACTTTAGTATAAAAACAAAATTTTGTATTCTTTTTTTTTTTCAGATAAAGACGAAGACGCAAGTAAAAGATAAACTAAATTTATCTATTGGAGAAATCCTCTCATATGGAGTTAAATCAAATTGCTGATAGCTTTGGCGTGTTACTAATGATCAGAAACAGAAAATTGTTTACACCGTAAAGAAACGCTGTGATCTCATATTGTTAAGTAAAGTTATAACATTTAAATATTATGTGAATTATATTTGAATAAAAGAACAAATTATAAAGGAATCCTTTATTTATTTACATAAGAAAATTCACCTAATTATGTGATAACTAATTACATTGGACAACAAAATCTATCTAACATGAAACAGTTGTACGGCTTCCAGAACGTCATTCATTTTTACATGACGTTGGACTCCCACAGGAACGCTTGTTAAAAGTCTAATACACACTTCAATTACTTTAACAGCTTTAGAAATTAGGGTTGTAACAAATAACCAGTTCGCTTTCATGTTATGCAAAAAAACAATATCACTTCATTGTCACTCAAAAAATTACTTCTGTATACTTTATTTTTGAGTGAAATTTGTATACACAAATGCCTTTAACTAAACCAATATTAACAAAACGTTTGAAAACGTAGCTTCGACACAACCCTAGCTTAAGTAAATAGCTGCAGCGTTCTCACTTACCTTACAACTCGTAACACTTTTAACGTAATATATTTTTACGTAAAAATAAATTAATTGCAATTACTACATCGTGATTTTAATTACAATAACAATTTATTTTTTAAATATCTGATAGCCCATTGCGCACAATTGACGAAAAATGGTGGATTACAAGTTTTTAAAATCAAAAAGATTTGCGTTAACAAACTTACACTTTGATTTAAGCCGTGAAGAAATATTGGAGAAACATATTATGGTATGGTACAGCTTTTTTCAACAATAAATAAATATACACGTAAAACGCTCCCTCTGTTTGCTCCATTCTGTACATGTGTAACAATACAAAAACATTGTATCTACTCAGCCAACGTTGACTATGCGTTCCAAGGGAATTCATCTTTATACATCATTAATAATAAAACACGATTATTAAAAAAATCAAAGCACAAAATAAATATTCAAGCTAAAAATTGTAAAAATTTGAAAGTATTTAAATAGAAGTCCCTTTTAGTTATGCAGAAGGATAATGACAAAATCTTTCAAATTAGAAAATATATACCACAAAAACACAAGTTATGTCTTACAATATCCAGATTTTTTTATAAAAGTCAGCGATTAGTTTTCATTATTTTTTTTAAAATGTCAGTGAAGCCATAAAAATGTTATTTTTTTTAATAATAGGTACAAATTAATTTTTGTATGCAATGTCAGCTAAAAACAGTTGGAACCCATAGCTAACGCCACAGACCGCAACTACTACCGCAATAATATGGCCATTTGGTAACCAATATATCGAGAATATTAAAATTTAAAGCAATGCAAGTTTTAAACTGTTCTGGCGCTCTTCGCTATTATTCGCAATCTTAACCAAAACGGCTTTTAATAAATATTTCATCTGATCGCTGAGGGCCTTTTGCATATACACAATAACAATGCTCAAAATTTACATTTTTTTTATTTCATAACATATATGTTATAATAATAATGTCAGCTTCAATAGGCCCATAGCGTAACGAAAACACCTAATTTACCTAATATATATACGAAATTCGTTAATTTACAAATACAAATACAGAGGACCACCAGCTCGTGACATTTCATAATTTCATTACATAACTTTACAGGCAATCCCAATAGAAAAACAACCCTATATATTTATGAGTTTCGCATATATTATGCTTATATACACATGCAATTCGCAGCACCATGCTGTTGAAAACAGGAAGGTCAACATCTGATTACAAAATCACAACAAAAGTGTTAAAACTTGAATAAAATGTAACAAGAAGCTGTGATCTCATTAAAACACCTCCACAGCGATAAATTAAATTAAAATAACAACAAAAGCATTTAAAAGGTAAGGTACAGCCACAAACCCTGCTAATATAATATAATTATTATTATACATGGAGTAGATGCAAATTTGTGTAAAAGAAATACCCATCTGTATATTTATTGTATTTCATATATATATATATATATATATATATATATATATATATATATATATATATATATATATATATATTAATTAACAAAGATTTCGACTTTTAGTCGTTTACGACCTATCGGAACTATGACGCATATAACATTGTCACATAGTTGTTAATATCCTCGAAGCAGTTAATCGTTTTTTCAATATCGACTCTAATAAACAATTATGTACGACAATTATTGTAGTGATCTTATGTTATTACAAAGTATATTAAAACATTGCCCTATTAAAAGTGTTAACTTCAAAGTTTAATTAATTTTAACGAAATAATAGTTACTTTGATATACCTCACTTTCACATTCGCTAAATTTAATATAAAATGTTAATTTGGTTACTATTAAACACAATATCCTAAATAGGTTTTCATTTATTTTAAAGTTTATAGTAAAATAATAAAGCAGATAAAGATTGAATATGAACAATATTTAGTGAAACAAAACAGTTTTAGTTAAATTGCTGTATTATAATGTTTTCATAAGCTTATTGATTTATCCTATTAACTTCAATAAATATGCAACACAAATACTTACTCTAGTTATATTAGATCAAAAGGTTAGTTATATTCAATCGCTATTAACAACAGTGTATTCAGTGATTAAATTAAACTTTGAAGTCTGAATTACATGTTTGTACACAATAACAAGAAATAATCTCGCAGGACGGGAGGATGGATTGCAAGCAAATTATTCATAAACCGAATAAAGGCACAATGCAAAACTTCATAAATGTCAATGAGCTACTTCGTACGCAGCAGCATGTATTGGAGTTACTTTCAATCGTCTACGAGTTGAACTCAACAACCATCTGCATTACGAAAGCACAGGGGCTCGTCCGCCGTGTAAATGATGTCTCTCGCATAGCTGTAAAAGTGATGTCACTTATTAGTTATAATAAACAACGAATGAGCGCATCCACGACTTTTTGTCATATTTTATGAATCAAATATTTTACCATATATGTTTGGATATGGTAAAATATTTGACAGATTTCATAGGAAGGGAAGTTAATTTGTTAGGAAAGTGTTAAGATTAATGTTTTTCTTTTTTTCTAAAATATTAGTTAATCAGATTAGTGTTAAAAACCTAATGTAAAGATATGAATTGACGTGTGCGTGGTGCTTTAAAATGTTACGTGGCAGTGCCTCACTACTGTGTTCTTGTTTCAAGGGTATAGAGAGCCAGAACAATTTAAGGCTGCAAGACAATCCATCTACATCCTCTCCAGAGGTGACAACCCAACTGTAGCATTCTATATTTTTATTTTTATAGGATCGGAGTGTGATATATGTGCACACAGTTCACCTAAAGTTAAGTGGACGCTGTGGCCCATAGACATCTACATTTATTCTCGAATAAGAATCAAAATGCAGATGAGTTGTCTCCTCTGAGGAGTAAGATGGAATGCCACATTTCCAGTATAAAGGGTCTCCGGTTCTCTACACTCATATGAAATACAGCAGCAAATTGCTGCTATATTACGCTGATATTCTGTGAGATCATGTTCCTACCCCAGTCAAGCCGACCCATTCGTGCTGCAACCGTAATATAGATGCAGGATATAGGAGTAGTTTTCCGCCGAGGTGACGGTCTAGATAATTAGCACCTTCTTACCTATTTGTGCTATGTTCCGTTATGGAGGGTATTAAGATCTAAAAAATGGGCGTTCATAAGCGGCGGTAGTCACCATCAAGTGAGCCGCATGCTCGGATGCCCCATTTTATATTTAAAAATAAACTGGTTGTGAGGCAATCCATGTTAGTCCTCAGTTGATAAAACATATCATCTTATTCGAATTTGATTACACGTGTCCATGGCCTGAAATAACTGCTTAACATGTCTAATGGACTATTAGTTTGCTTTGGTGTAGCGCCTGCGTCTCTCTGAACGAGTTAAACGTTATACTCTTAATAATTACGTCAGTAGATTACGTTAACTTTAAACAGGTGGTTCTTTGTCCTTTCATTATTTTATAACCCTTTCAACTGTTCCAAGATACAAGTTTACGTTCATTTATTACCATTCATTACAGCCTATAGAATAGAATAATTTTTTTATTCAATATAGATTACAAGTATAGTGCCACCAACTTATCTGTTCAGGTGGACAAAATTGGAATTTTTGGTTCGTTTTTCCAAATCAAGCTTTTTCCGTATTGTAGTTATAGATTTTGTATCTCTACTGCTCAGTGTAGAAAAGTCTTGAACTTCAATCACGGGGGGTTTGTTCAGATCTTTTGCTTGAAGCTGGTTAATAAACTCACATCTCTATGGATTTCCAATATAAGTAAGTGGTACTTTAATATCTTTTAATGCTTTCGCAAATCTATCCCACCCTATCGGATCACTTCTTTTTAAGGGTCTTAGTGAATCATTTATTAAATCAACAATATTACTTTTTGCGACTTTTTCATAATCTGTTAAAAGTTCTAATTCTATTTTGTAGATTTTAGCATTGCATTCCAACTTAAACCGCGAGCTGTGTAATAATGGACAGGGTCTAAACCATAAGTATTAATACATAGCTTTCTAAAGTTTTCAAATACGTCAGAAAAAACCTGATAAAAGCTACAACGTCTGTTTTTAAACACAAGTTTGAATAATCTAGCATATTACAACATTCATAGTGTTACCAAACATCTTTAGCATTATTGAAAACATTATTTGAAATATGGCAATCTGTGAGCGAGCTATATATAGTGCCACCAACTTATCTGTTCAGGTGGACAAAATTGGAACTAAGGCCGCCATTTTGTAAATGACATTTCGCTGTCAGTTATTATTTATTCTGAGCTATCAGGTGAGTGTTTTTAAAAAGTGCAAATAAAATGCCTAAAGCTCTTAAAAGTGATGCGCGACAGATTATCCTAAAAGTTTTATCTTTTATGAAAGAAGAGAAACGTGTACAAGCCCCAATTATACCATTTGAAAAGCTGTATGAACGCGTTACTGCCGCGACAGGTTAGTATTGCCAGATATGGAAAATTAAAATCACCTAATAATGTCTAAATAATTCGTCTAAATTACCTAGCTTTGTAATTTGTGGTCTGTGAAGTAGCTATAGTGACGGCATATACACGGGCTTATATTTATTTAATTTTACCTATACAGTAATTATTTGTCGTTTCGTTACAGGTGTTTCTGAGCGATTTGTACACAAACTCGTAAATGAAGAGAAACACGCTGAAGAATCAAATTCTAAAATTTCTACCCCTGGCAAAAAAAGGCAAAGAAAAACCGGGAAACAAGAAGTTGATAATTTCGACATTGGTGTTATAAGAAGAAAAATTCACGAATTTTATTCAGTGAAAAAAGAAATTCCTACCATACCCAAATTACTGAGTATTTTAAAAGAAGATATTGATTTCAAAGCAGAACGTGAAACTCTTCGAAAATTGCTTCACAAAATAGGATTTCGTTATAAGAAAACAAAATCAAATAGAAAAGTGTTGTATGAACGTAACGACGTAGTTGCATGGAGAGCAACCTACCTACAAAAAATTAAAGAAAATGAGTGTGGTGAAAAAAGACCTATTATTTATTTAGACGAAACTTACATACATTCGTCTCACTCAACTGGGAAATGTTGGCAAGGTCCTGAAGAGGATGGCGATTTGGAACCTGTTTCGAAAGGTAATAGGTGGATCATAATCCATGCAGGTGGAGAAAAAGGTTTTGTGGAAAATGCACTTCTCGTATTTAAATCAAATACAAAGTATGGGGACTACCATGATGAAATGAATAGCACTAATTTCAAAAAATGGGTATATGAAAAATTACTACCTAATCTGCATGAACCTTCTCTCATTGTGATGGATAATGCGCCATACCATAGTATTTGCGTAAATAGGTGTCCTAATTCAAACCACAGTAAGGCTGATATGCAGAAGTGGCTTGTAGAAAACAATGTGGATTTCAATGAACAAATGACAAAACCACAGCTTTATGAGTTAATAAAGAAAAATAAACCTGCTCCGGAATATGAAATTGATAACCTGATGAAAAGTTATGGCCATGTTATTCTTAGATTGCCGCCTTATCATTGCGACTTGAACGCAATTGAAATGATATGGAGCTCTATGAAAAGGAACATAGCAGACAAAAATGTTGGAAAATCTAATGTTCTAATGCCCCAATTAATTGAAGATGCATTCAATAAAATTACACCGGTGCAGTGGAAAAACATTTGTAATCATGTGAAAAAAATTGAAAATGCATACAGACTAAAAGACGCGTATTTAGATGAACCCTTTATTATAGAGTGTCAGAGCGATAGCGAAAGCGATTCCAGTGACTCAGAAGATGAATTATTGGAATCAGTAGCTAACGCGGGTACGTCTTTCAAAACAGAAATTCCTGGAGTTCGGCCGCTTGAACTCCGAGACCACGACCACAATTATTTTTATAAAATATAAATAATATATATAATAACACTAATTCTCACTAATTTTAATATATTAACACGAAATTTGTTTTATTTTATATTATGTGTACCTAATGAATATGTAGTCACCTATTTCCTCGGCGAATTTCTTAAATGGCAATAGTAAGCACTCCACTAGCGACTCTGTAAACTGAACAGATAAGTTGGTGGCACTATAATTCTTATTGAAAGTCAATTTTTTTACTTTACCACTGGTTCGCAAAAAAACCTCTGTCCTGGGAAGAACCAGCAAGAAACCCAGCGGAACTTTTTTTGTTGTGTGCAATGTGCAAGCGGGATTTGGAAAGGGAATGGGAGTGTACAGATCAAGTCTTTTTCATGCGCATGATTGCGGAGAAGTTTTTAGCGAAAAACCAAAAAGTTTTTTGTGCTTTCATGGACTTAGAAAAGGCTTATGACAGAGTGGACAGGACTGTGTTATGCCAAACACTGAACTCATATGGGTTGAGCGCTGGTTTGATACAGGCATTAAAGTCTCTTTATAGGGACTGTAGTGCTTGTGTCAGGATGAACGGGGTCTTCTTTGAATGGTTTGGCATCCAAAAAAGTGTCAGACAGGGCTGTGTAGCTTACCCTTGGCTGTTCAACCTATTTATAGACAGTTGTTTCAAACTTGAAAGATGAAGTTGAATGGCGAGTTAACCGTCAAATGCCTTTTGTACGCCGATGATCAAGTGATATTTGCGTCATCGTCGGCTGAGTTGCAAATGATGGTTACATTAATGAACTGGGCATTAAAAGGAAGGGGAATGAAAGTAAACGCAAGTAAGACGAAAGTGAAGGTTTTTGAAAGAGAAGAAAGCAAAACTGTATGTAAAATAAGAATAGAAGGGGAGTTAATTGAGCAAGTGAATGAGTTTGTGTATCTGGGATGTGTATTTAGCAGGGATGGTAGATATGATAAGGATATAGAACAACGAGTAAATGCAGGGAATAGAGTGAATGGGGCACTACACTCTAATAAGAAGAATCAGAATGTGTCAAAAAGGAAATTCAGAAATCAGATTTTTTTATTTTCTTTAAACATGGTAGTGCAAAGATGTTAACATTATGGTACGTCCTCATGTTTGACTTACAATTGTCATGTAAATTTAAAAGCAGTTACATTTTAGTCTACTTAGAGCTAAAAATAAGTTAATAGACTAAACAGAAAACTAATGGTAAACATGAGTCACAAACAGAACATTACATGTCATCATTTATAAATTGTATATATAATATTTTATATCAAATTATTCAAATAATAAAATAAAGTAAACGCAGAAAAGCTACAAATACAGTTAAAATTTAAAAACCTCTTGGTCATTTAAGTATTCCTGGACTGAATAAAAGCACCTAGTGAAAAGCCAAGAATGTAACTTTCTTTTAAACAATGGTAACGGCAGAGCTTTGAAACTTGGATGAAGCTTATTATAAATTTTAATAGCCATACAATAACAGCTTCGTACGTATAGTTGCAGTCTTATTCTAGGTGCATGATCCTTTCTCGACGTCTGGTAGGTTTATTTTTGTTTTGCTCTCTAGTGACAAAATAATAAGAATGTTGTCGTACAAAAATACACATTTGTTTTACATACAGGCACGGCAGCGGTAGGATTCCAAGTTTATTGAAAAGGGACAGCTTTCAAGAAAATGTACTCTGCAAATAGCCCTAATACATATCTTTTGGGCTATGAAAGCCCGGTTTACATCCGCTGAACCTCCCCACAATATAATGCCGTAACTTAATAGTGATGACACATAGCCATGGTAGGCCGATACAGCAGTTTCAATGGATGATACATTACTGAGTCGTCGTAGTGCGTATACAAATTTATTTATTTTCGTACATAGATTGTCTATATGTGCTTTCCAGTCACAGTGTTTATCTAAAGTAAATCCAAGAAATTTAGCTTCATGAACAATTTCAACAATATTACCGCAATACTCGACGAGCACATCCATTGACCTTGCTCTGTAAGTAGTAAACTGGATTCCCTTTGTTTTTTGTATGTTTACTTTAAGATTGTTTGAATGTAGTAAATTGATTAGATTATGTAAAGTCCCATTAACAATGGCATTGGATTTTTCTATTTCGTCACATTTTATTACCACGGTAGTATCGTCTGCAAACATGTAACATTTATGTTGAGTTGCATTTGGTAAGTCGTTAATAAATATCAAAAACAACAGGGGCCCCAAGATACTGCCCTGTGGTACTCCACATGGGTTGACACGATACTTTGACCGAAAAGTACACTGTCTGGATTCAACGACTGTTGCTATCTCAATACATTGCTGTCTATTATACAAATAACTTTCCAACCAGCCATAAGCGTTACCTCTAATACCATATCGATATCTATAGTTTATCCAGTAATCTTTTATGTGGAACAAAGTCAAAAGCTTTGGTCATGTCTAGAAATAGAGCAATAAGTGGTATCTTTTGATTAATACATTCAGTAACATAATGTATCAGATTGTAGCAAGCCAACGTAGTAGAGTGACCTTTGCGAAAACCATACTGTTCTTCTGTGAGTATATTATTTGATGTAATAAAGCTATCAATGCGCTTGAAGATTACTTATTCATAGATTTTATAATATTCCATGTCGCTTTACATTTATTAGAAGCATTATTTATAACTCTTTGGTTTTGTAATTTTTGAGCCCTATAAATGCACTTTTTAAGTATTTTATTGTATTTTTTGTATGCGTATTTTTTAGATATTTTAGAAATTTTATTGCTTCTTGTATATTGGATATATAGACGCCGCTTATTTTTACACGCAAGTCTAATGCCTTTACTAAGCCATTTCTGGTATCTGAATTTATTACAGATCTTAACAAGCTTTATTGGAAAACAGTTTAGAAAACAGAGTTTATTAAATAGATCAATCACGTTATGCAATTCGTTGAAAGCGTCATTAGCATTTTTATTATTATATACTTCTGAAAATAATAGGGCAGACATACAGTTTCTAAACTTGATCAAGTTTTCTTCACTGTCTGTATAGTATACTCCTTTTAATCAATTTCATTTTAAATGATATAGTTTGGGCTGTTTCATGGTCAGATAGGCAAACAAGATGTGTGCCTGATTAGGCCCTATACACGTTACTGGCGATCTGGTCAAGACATGCCTTTCCACGAGTAGCAGTATTTATGTGCATTTTTAAGTTAGAGTTTTTTAAAATATCGTTTAAGAGTTTTGTTTGTTTTTGCCGAGTTGGTTTTAATATGTCTATATTCCAATCGCCAGTCAGAACTATTTTATGTTTGGGTTTACTTTTAAGTAAGTTATGCAAAAGTTCTTGGAGTTTGATAAAAAACAGATTTACGTCAGAGTCCGGTGTCCAATAAATGTTAACAACTACCAATTTGTACATAGGTATTTCTGCACCGCAGCACTCAAAACTCTTAGACAGTGATAATTCTCTGCAAATGTTGAGTATTCTTGAGTCAAGGTGGTTTTTGACTAAGATGAATGAACCACCACATTAGCAGTAAGCAGCTAATTTGTAATTCGGTATTTTAAGATTTACTTCGTCGCCGCTTTGAATAAACGTTTCACTCAAGCATAACACTTGTATGTCTAACTTTTTATCCTTGAATTCTTCCAGTGCAGCTTTTAAATAATCTGATTTATTAAGAAGTCTGGTAATATTTTGATGCATTATTGTAAAGTTGTTATGGACGCAAAAATTCTTCCCTATTCAAGTCATTGTTGATAGGGTGAATTTTCTGTGGTGTTATTTGAGGGTCGTTTGTTTCTTTTGTTTCGTAGATGTGTGATGTCTCAAGATGCGAACGAAGTATCTCATTAGGTACATTATTTAAAGTAGCATTAGGCAAGGGGATTGTTGGCATTTTCATTTTTAGAATGTGTCTTAATTCCTTTTTTTAAATTAATGAATTCATTCTTATATTTTATGTAATCAATTTCGATATTTATTTTGAATGTCAGCTTTTGTAAATGCGTTTTAAAATTATTATGTTTATATGTGTTCATGTCAATAAATGTACAGTTGTTATATTTCCTACTCAACATATGAAGATCATTATTTAGTTTTTTTTACATTTAGATTTCGATTTGTCTTTACATTTATTAGGAGACACTTACAGTTCTTGTATATAACTAGAAAATTGCATACATTACCATATAAAAGATATGGATCATTATCATTAGAGCCTACAGATAAAATTATTACATCGTCTTCATTCATATTCTCAGGAATTACATTGAAATTCGTCATAATGTCCCTACTTTGTGCTTGAGATTTAATTATGCTGGTAACGTTATACACGTCGTTATATTTTCCATAGCGATATTCAAGTATTTTGATCGCCAAACCGCGCATTTGCTGATCTCCTAGAATAAAGATGTTTCTCTTCTTTGGTTGGTTTGTTTCCGCAAGATTTTCCTTGTTTTCGGAGTTCCCTGCATTAATTCCTTCAAAGCTTTGATTTACTACCGATGATGATCTTGATTCATAGATTTCCTTCCTTTTCTTGCGTTGTTTAATACTCGAGCTACATATTTGTTTTAATTGGTTAATTTTGGCTTCTCTTGCAGCAATTTTATCTGTTAAGTTGGTATTTTCTTGAAGTAGGTTTTCTATTTCCTTTTCCGCTATAACCAATCTCGATTGTAGATTCAATATCTTCTGTTTTAATTCTTCCAAATCATATGCCGTAATAGTTGATAACTCTGGACAGCTTCTATTAAGTGTTGTATTACAGTTGTCTGCATCATCCTCATCTGCCAAGGAATTATCAGCCAGTGATTCAAATGAGTTTGACGTTGAGATATTTACAACGCACTTATTTCTTATAGCGACATGCTCATCATATGGAGTGGATGCGGCTATTCCAGAACTTGAGGAATGTGGCTTTGTACAACAAGAAACGCATTTCCAGCGCCTTTTATGTTCGTCATTCATAAGGAAAAATCTCTTTTCAGCTCCTGCACAATCGATATCGTAACTGGTATTGCATGAGGTACATATTAAAAATTGTTTTCTTGGAAGTTGCTTTGAGCACTTTCCACATTTTCCAGTCATTTTGCAAAACTGGTTGAAAGATGTACAGAAAAAAAATATAAAAACATACAAAAAGAAGAAACTCGTTATGCAAGATTCGAACTCACGATTTCACTAAATAGGTGCGTCTTACAAATTCATTACTAAGACCGCTAGGCTACACTTGCTACTAGGACACAGGGTGAAAAATGCATACAGCTTGATGCATTACAGATTGTCGGAGTAATTTCTTGTGACCATATAAGGCAATAGCGTTTGCACTCGTTCAATCGATGAGTCACGTTAACACGACACAGTGTAACGACAGTTTATTTTGGTACTTTATCACCTTTGTACTGTTTTTAAATCACTTATTTATACAAAGTTTCTTCTGTAAATATAACACACTCTCCTCAATTTTGTAGACGAGTTGGTGGATATAGTTTTTAAAAGAAAATTTGCACTATTTATAACGTAAATAATTATACACATACGAAGCGATACGTGTTTACGTGCCCACGGGCGCTCGCGCCTGCCTGAGCGTAAATCAGGGCGAAGGGCGCAGTAACACCTCCTACTCGCGAAGCCAGTAACACCTGCCTGACGTAAAAATCAGGTGGCGAAGGGCGCGGTATGGTAATTCATAATGCTGTGTTAGTCCCTAATTTAATAATAAGAATAAATACTGTAGAAATGCAATCTTTAAGGAGTATGCTAGGGTTGAATCTGAATGACAGAGGTTCAACCCTAGACTAAGAATGACGTTGTGACCAGGATTAAGAAAGGAATGCTTCAGTGGTTTTTTCATGTAAAAAGAATGATTTAGGAAAGAGTGAAAGCAAATTTATATGGCAGATGTGAATGGCAAAGTCAGGAAGGGACGCCCTAGAAGAAAGTTTATCACAAAATATTTACAAAATGTATTTTAGAAACAGCTTGGAAGCGACTACCTCATTCCACCACGACACCACCTCATTATCAACCACGTATTCATTTATATCATAATAACCCTTGCTATACAGTTTTTGTTTAATTAAATATTTAAACTTGGTAATAGAGAGACCTTGTATATTTATAAAAGTCGCATATAAAGCTTCCTGCGTAAATTTCCTCATATAGATTTTGCCATAGTTGCCACGCTTGGTTGGTAACAGCAGTCTTTTTTATTATTTTGAGTTGATAACCCTTCAACAGTCAAATAGACCGGGATGGCCGCACCGGACAGTATAAACAGCCGCTGCGGCTTTCTATGTTGCTTGTGTTTGTTGTTGTTTGGTTTTTTTAACCTGTTCGTATTTATGGAAAGGCTTGTTGATAGACAAAGCTAGATAACAAATAATTTCTTATCTGTAATTTACTGACGAATTTGAAGATTTGCCAGTCGAATATCGTCAATTAAATAGCGCCAATTCAGTGTTAATTATATCTCATATTTAGTGTTTTCTTGTTTATTATTGCTGAAAACATTGGATTATCGAGAAATATAAATTATCTTAATATTTGCACGTACTTTTGTGAGTTTTCATTCACTTTTGTTGCGAAATTGATGTGTTTATTTTTTACGAATATTGGGTACCCTCCTATTTAAATGAGTTTGTTACTTCAATTTTAGCAATAATGTTATATTAGAATATAAACTTTGGTGAGAAAAACGTTTTTATAATAGTTTTTTGTATAAACCACGTCATTATTCCCATAAAATACAAAAAAAAAACAAGAATTAAGTAAAACATACAGCCGCAATGGAGTTTACTGTTTTAAAGATTTACCAGTTAGATTCTGCCACCCATCACCTGTTTAAATTTCTCTTTGTAGAAACTTAGGTCACCCACGAAACGATACCACAGATTTTAATTTCCAAAGGTGTAACCGTGTGCTTTAAAATAATTACCGTACGCAGCGTCGACGCTATTCACCATAGTCGGTCTTGGTGTCCACCGCCACTACACAACTTATGTCATTACCGGTATCGTTACAGCTTATCAAAAGCCCACTGCTAAATATAGGCCCTGTTATAGATTACCTCATAAAAGGCGATATTAGCTCTGAATGCCACGCTTGGCAGGAGGTTTGGCAACCTGGTTATGGAATAGTGGATATTCGTACACCGCCACTACACGGTAGTTTAACATACAAGTTGCATTAAAATTCCCTTATACTCCCGAACACGCTTGTCACTTCATTTTTTTAAACAAAACACCACTCAGCTACCCACCGATAGTCTCCAATTAGTCTAATTGTGCTTGAGGAAAGCGTCATCGAACAGCTCGAGCTCGTGGCTGAGGTAGTTGGCCTTGTTGCGCAGCTTCTTGGCGGAGGTGGAGGCGTCGTCCAGCATCTTGATGGACTCGCGCACCTCCGACAGCTCCGTGTCCATCTCCGTGGTCGCCTCGTCGATCAGCCGGCACAGCCGGGCGAACATCGTCGACAGTTCCCTGGTTGACATCAATACACTCAATTATTGTATATTTAACTGATCTGCAAGCAGTTCTTACATATAAACATTGACGAAAAGTTTAATTATATATATATCAATATCAGCACCACCTACTGCGTCCAATTGTAAATCAAGTTAATGACACAAAGTTTCATCAAAATCGCTCCATCCGTTGAGGAGAAGTTCAGTCACATAAACATGGACAGTAGAATTATATATAAAGGGTTTTTCAATATGGACGCTCGAACTTTGACAGCGTATAGCGGCCATTTTGGTTAAGCGATAGCTGTCAAATTTAAATTTGACAAAAACACTTATTTAGTCTCGGCATTTCACCATGGAATGCTTCAAAAATCAGTGTTCTGTTCGCATAACGATCCGTACGTTGCGTCCAATTCACAGTCCGTCTATTGAGACAACCGGGTCGGTAATCGATGAAGCAGTGCCTGTAAGTTAAAGAAACGCAAGATCGTTGGAAAATATTGTTGCTGTTCGGGACAGTGTGCGAGAAAACCCCAGACAGTCCACTCCGTGTCGTGCGCAAGAGTTGGGTCTTTCTGCGACATCAACTTGTCGGATTTTGCGTCGAAACTTGGGTTATCACCACATAAAGTTCAACTAACTCAAGAGCTAAAACCCAACGAACACAGACAGCGCCATGTATTCGCTAATTGGTCTTTAGAGCATTCGGCGGCTGCTTTCGGTAAAAAAATCATCTTCAGTGATGGGGGGTTCATTTCTGATTGAGTTGCTTTGTAACAAACAAAACTTTCGTGCCTCTACACTCCGAAAGTCACTGTTTGGTGTGGATTTTGGTCCGGCGGTATCATCGGGCCTTATTTCATCGAAAATGCGAATGTAGTCGATGACTTAGAGCATACATTATGGAGGGAGCACTGTGTGAGCAGAAAGCGTGATCGGTGCTCTAAGGTTTAGGTAGAGTCTGTCTCTCTCGCACATGCTTCTGATTGGCTGGCGTGTTTTCCACCGTTGCATCGCGCGAGCGCATGCCCAATGAAACAGCCAATGACAGTGACTGTGCGAGAGAGACAGACTCTACCTAAACTCAGTCTCTCTCTCTCTCTCTACGCCGATCACGCTTTCTACTCACACAGTGCTCCCTCCATGTAATGTATGCTCTAAGGTCGATGATAATAATTTTTTGTGGCCGAGAAACGTGTGGTTGCAACAGGACGATGTCAGTTGCCATACTGCACGGGAATATTGGATTTATTGGATGATAAATTCGAGAGATTTGTCATCTCGGGTTGTGGCAACATCAACTGGCCACCGAGATTGTGTGACTCGGCACCGCTCGACTGTTCTCTGTGGGGCTACTTGAAATCTCAGGTCTGCAGACAAACCACTGACAATTGTCGCCCTGAAGGCCAACATAACAAGCGTTCTTCATGAAATTGAGCCCCATTTACGCAATGATTTCGTCTAAAATTGGTGCACTAGCATACACTATCTACAGCGGAGTCGCGTTATATTCCATACATACTGTCATTGAATGTCCTAAAAAAATTGTAGCAATATCTCTTACACTGGTTGTTTTATTTCATTTCAAAGTTCGACTGCTCTTAATGGAAAACCCTGTATAAAGATAATGTCCAAATACTCAAACGCTGCTCAATTTTAAGATCCCGCCGTTTCTCATGCTGTCTGGTGATGTTACAGTCACTTTAAGTCAAGTGGCTGCAACACCACAAGACTTAGTCATAAAATTGTGCACCGTTTGAGTATTTAGCCATTAGCTAGTTTAGTTTACGAGGGGCTGTTTTCCGCAACGCCACGTCTAAGCGCGTATTTTGCGTGTGGGCAGGAATAATGTGATTATTCGAGCCATGAAATCTCCCCGAAGAAGTTCAACAGTCCTTTGATATGAGTGATCCCGGCGTGCCGAGATGTTTAGCCCTGTATGAAGCGACCTCCGGACATTTCAGCAACACGTGAGCCGCCGTTTTTTCCTCCCTCATGCATGCCCCTGCACGGGGGGCTATCTGTAACACCTATGGTAAATAAATGTTTGTTAAAGGAACCATGGGCTGTGATAGCACTTCTTACTATCCTCATCTTTGGCTTGTTCAGTCTCAGCCATTATCTAGTTAAATGTGTTAGTGGCGTTACTGTGAAGTGGCGCTGTAAGAACATCCACTACCCCATATTATCCCGTGGGTGTCAGCGACGGAGGGAAAAAAATCGGGAGATGAGCAGCAGCGTCCTACTAATATATATATATATATATATATATATATATATATATATATATGTCGGAGCAAGTACATCATCGGTTGACAAAGCATAAGCTTTGCATTGTCTTTTAATTGATTATAATAATCAACGGTGTATAATTATTAATACTACAATTTAATAAGAGCAATTTATCAGAAACATAACATGTAACTAGCTAGTTCTTTAAAACTCTTTTGGTTTACAAATCTCTTTATTGACCACTAATTCCTGGTAAAACAACTATTTATTCCATTATCAACTTTTAACTCAAATATTGTTTTAAATCGTAGAATAAATAATTGTCGATTTGATTATTAATCCTGGTAATTGAAATTGCTTAAGTAACCTAATGAATTCAATAAAAAGTTATTGTTTAGTCAAGTATTGACCAATCAAATCGTCGACCAATCAGAGCACACCTAAGTCGTTATTACGTTTTCCTTATTGAATGAACGCGGCAACAGAATCACTTCAGTTCCAGCGCTCGTCAGTGTAGTTCTATTTTCCTGGTAAAACTTTGCAAGTATTATTTGTGAGTCTCATAATAGGAAGTGTAGAATAAAGTTGTAATGCAAAATTAAAAGTTCGTGGTCTTAGATCTCTTTCATTACAATGGAAACAATATGCGGTAGCTCGACTGAACCCTTGTCAAATGGGGACAGTGGTGCTGCCTCACCATAAAACAACCACTAGGTTTTCCGCTCCAACAATCATGTAGTTGTGTCCTTCACATTGCGCCGGTGTGTAATTGTGACGGGGACACACTGCAGTATGATCAAACTGTAATTACTCTATGCTGAATGTATAGAGCGTTACGCTGTCCTATTATTGATAACAATAAATTGCGCAAGCAAGAGAGCAAGTTGAACATCAGCTCTCACATTTTTACCATTTTTAATAATTAACGCTATCCTGTTATTTCCCATACAATTGGCTTATCGTGTTATACACTATATCCGACATATACAATACGTAACATAATTAACGCACTTTGAGAAAGTAGTTTGTTCAGAATCGTTTACTGAATCGATTCCTATCATTTTTAATATAGGTAATTTTTTATCCCAAAAACAATTAAAACTACGTAAATTACAGTCACACTAAATCTGTACAGTCAAAACAAACTGAAATGGACCGTAACTTTAGGTAATAAGACTTTTAGGAGTGCAGTTTTATTTGAATTATTGCTAATTCTGTCATTCAATAAAAGTAAAGAAAAATGAACTTTATTTCAAGCACGTTAGTCTTCGAGTTCGTGGATTTGTACTATGACCACAACATTCTTCCGGAATTTGTATAACTAATTTGATAAATAATCAGTGTATAAAAATGTTTTAACTAAAAATTCAGTGTATGTATTATGGCTATAACATAATATAGTAATTGGGGTGTCTGAGGGTGTGCGTAATTACGTTACGTATTGTATATATTAATACGACTAAAAATAAAAAAACTGCAGTTGCTAACTCGGTTGGCAACGTGGCAACTACGACAAATATTCTCCCTACAAGGCTTATCGGGGAGGCCTATGTTCAGCAGTGGACTTTAATAGGCTGTAATGGTAATTAAATGACTGTAGATTCTGCATGCATGAAGTTATAACAAAACATTCGCGGTCTTACTCATAAAAATCGACATCAATTTGCTTAAAGTTGCTCGCTCTCTCTCTCTCTCTCTCTCTCTCTCTCTCTTTCGACTCAATGAAAATTTAAAGAGACAGTTGAGATAATTATCACTTACAATAAGGTAAAGCTACATGTACTTTATTGTTCATTTTTGTTTAACTGTATATAAAATAACATATTTTAACACGAACTTCGTTCGCATGGAATTTATTACAATAAGATTTCGTGAGTTTTCATTTCTTTTCATGCGGTACCTCAATGATTTTTCTGAAATAAAATAAACCTATGTTACTCCTTATAAAAGCTATTTGCCAGTAAAGTCCTGTCATAGTCATAATAGCCGTTTCGAAGTTTAGCCGGAACAAAAAGACAGAAAAAAATGTAAAATTGTTTTTTTTTTTTTGTTATAAATTCTGTATATACTTTCATATGCATTGAGTAAAAAGCTGTTATTTTGACATTACAAACATACACTTCAATTTTAATTATTTGTATAGACAACCACTACTCTCTTGTATGTTGAGGGAGTTTTAAATTCTCGGCTTAACTCAATGAATGTGATCGCTATCATGTGGTTTCTAATGTCATTATACCAATTGTATAAAAAAATAACTTACTAAACGTTAACTGAAAACTAAAACTAACTTACTAAACGTTAACTAAAGGTAACTAAAAGTTAACAAATTGTATAGTACATGACTAAAAACAACGTTTTTAAGTCACGTACCTAAATGCGGGAAATGCATATTCTGTGAAAATTTCACCTGTCTGCGTATTACGGATCATTTGATACAGCCCGCTGGCAGACAGATGAACAGCCGAGGCTTAGTAATAGAGTCCCGTTGGTTATCCTTCGGATACGGAACCCTAAAATTAACTTAATAGATATTCTTGTAATCCATATTGAATAAAAATGATTCTTTTCTATTGTATTCAATAAAAGTATAGGAGTGTAGTTACTGTTGCACTTGATGGCTGCAGTTGGCCGAGGTGAGGTCTACGATGAGGCGCAGCTTCTTGCTGGCGTGCGCGACGTACTGCTTCTTGAAGAGCCGCTCCTGCGCCTTGGCGGTCCACGTGAGCCGCTCGTACGCGTACAGCGCGCCGTACAGAGCGCCGGTCACCACCACCACCCGCCACCCCACCGTCTTCAGAAGCTGCAACACGTCACACCATACACATTACTCTTATACAACAACAGTAAACTCCACGTGATAGTACGAGGATACTGTGGCCCGTGACAGCTACATTTAACCTCAATTAAGAAATAAATGCAGATGCGTATCACCCCTGAGGACTGAGATGGAATGCCTCGTTTCAAGTAAAAACGGTCTCCAGTTTAGATCTCCCTGGCCAATGCAAAGGTAATAAAACCATACATAAATTGCGAACGAAAAATTTGTTTAATTTTTTACTGATTGAGTTTTCTAAACTAAATTGTATAATTCTTCTTCCCTTTTTATGGCAGTTTTAATCATTCACTAATGTCAGCGTCAAAGTATTTATTGAGTAAAATAGCTACCAGATACAAATACTCTGTCCGTTTACAAAAGACAGTGATATAAAAATGTTTTTTTTAATGAATTCTAAACTGTAGAATTACCTATAACAAATGACAAACACAGTTGTTACAACTACCTTAGTATTGACAAACATTAATGTTTTATGCTATTGGTGTTAATGCAATCACACATAATTTATACAAAACGAGTGTTTGTGTTAGTTAAAAGTGAGTCAAAATTTATAGGACGAAGGATGTCAGGAGGGAGATGATCTTAGAGGGAACAAAATAATATAGGACAGTTAAAAAAAATGGTCGGTAGTTCCCTCATCTAATCCACACTCACAGAGGGAGCTACTCCTGATCCTCAATTTGGCTAAATGTACTAGTATGCAAGCATGGCCAATTCTAAGCCTACAAATAATTGATGTTGCATGTTTGTTGGGTTTATTAAATTTGAAAAACCATGGCTTTGGAGGGATGCAACATTGTATATCAGCATAGTGTTTACTTTTTATAGTTTGAGTGGATTTCCATAACCTATTCCAATTATTATTTAATCTCTATGTCCGAGCAGTAAACTATACTACACGGTAAACCATTTCCAATTGCGTTTTTAACCATCAGATCAGCTGTTTAATTGCCATTTACTCCATTATGGCCTGGAATCCAAGCTAAAGAAACCTGGATGCCCTTGAGATGACATCTTTACAACGTGTGTTCAATTTGGAGGATCAAGGAATCTTATATTTACTATGCAATTGGTTTGACAAAATTGCTAACAAACAACTCTTGGAGTCAGTAAGAATTACCGACTTATTTAACTTATGTGATTCGATGTATATCAGAGCTTCATGAATTGCCGTGGCCTCACCAGTAAAGGTGGAAGAAATAGCAGGACATTTAAAATTAAGAATTATTTTGTATCTGGGAATCCAAACTTCTGCTCCAGTACAACTTTCATCTGACCTTTTGGGGGCATCAGTGTATATAACAAGCCAGCCTTTCCATAATTTATACAACATATAACATAATTAACGCACATCCTGGAAATAGTTTGTTCAGAATCGTTTACTGAATGAAAAACTTCTTATCTCAAAAATAATTAAAACTTCGTAAATTACAGTCACACTAAATCTGTACAGTCAAAACAAACTGAAATGGACCGTAACTTAAGGCAATAAAACTTAAGAGTACAGTTTTATTTGTATTATTACAATTCTGTGATTCAATAAAAATAAAGAAAAATGAACTTTATTTCAAGCACGTTAAAGTCTTTGCGTTCGTGTATTTGTACTGTGACCACAAGATTCTTCCGAAATTAGTATAACTAATTTGATAAATAATCATTGCATAAAAATGTTTAACTAAAAATTCAATGTATTGTAATACATATGAATTATTATATGATGATTAAAACATAATATACTAATTGGGGTGTCTAAGGGAGTGCGTTAATTATGTTACATATTGTATATGACTCTACTTAGTATACTAGTTGCTATAGGAGAATTTTTGTCAATATCAAGATCAAGGTGAATATTTGGTTGGTAAATAATTGCCTCATATGGGATATCAAAGATGGGACAGGACTTGCATTGTGATACTGGTTATGGTAGATGGCGTAGAAACCACGCTTTAAGAGAGATCTTTGTAAGTCCAGCAATGATTTGATGAGATATATTCCAAAAGAAGGTGTAATTTAGAAATGAGAGGGTGGGAGGAGAGTTGGAAGATCTTAAAAAGGAATCGGTCTGAAATATATTGCCTTCTTAGGTAAAGACGGGTGTATTTATTGGGGAAGATACCAAGCTATTTCTAATTTGTCTTGTTGATTGTAAACATGATTGTAAGCTACTATTGGGAAAAAAAATTGTCCCGCTGGGTTTCTTGCTGGTTCTTCCCAGGACAGAGGTTTTTTTTTGCGAACCAGTGGTAAATGAAAAAAAGTGACTTTTAATAAGTATTGTTTATAATCTACATTGAATAAAAAAGTTTCTGTTTCTGTTTAATTTTTTGTATTACTTGAATGAAGATACGAGTCGAGTTGAATGTGCTAACTTGTAACCGCGCTATTGTGCGGCATTTATAATAATAATAATAAATATATATAGTAAAATAATTAAATACAGTCTATTTTTACTTGTTTGTGTGTCATTTAAACTAGGCACCTAGCATAAAGGTATTAAAGTTATTTATATACATTTAAATATTGATTCTGATAACTAACTTAATGGGAATCACAGGGTTTTTGTTATATGTGGTATAGTTTTATATTATGATCTCAAATAATTTTTATAATATTTAAGGAAATGATTATAAAACTAACTGGTTATCAACACCATTATCGAAAGACATTAAGAGAGAAAGTAGCTATATTTTCTTTTACACACTATCTTTATTGTCTTTAAAGTGCAAATTTATATGTACCAATCCAGAGAGCAACAGGCCTCCCATGGTGCCCTGTGACGTGAGCGCGCCTAATGCAAAGCGGGACACCAGCCCCCACTCCTCGGCGCTGAGCGGGCCCACGGCGCCCGCGGCGCCCACGCTGCCGCCGTTGTGCCGCACCACCTCCGCGCTCACCGATGGGGGGCCGATCGTCGCCGGAATCTGAACACACACATATTCATTGTAAGCCTGGTCAGGCGTCACAGTCGCTATTGACTTTACAAGGGACAGCACGAGACTTAACGGCGGCATCTTAAAATTGAGCAGCGTTTGAGTATGTACTACCTTATGAATTCACACGTATAAATGTCAACACATCTCTTTTGAGGTTACCAATAAATAAATATAGATGTGTCAAAAAGAACAAATATTGGAAGCACTAGAGATGTAACAAAGTTTTACCGATACCGAAAATATTATTGGTTTTAAATTTGTACTTGGCTTAATGAGAAGCTAAATAGATACGATAAAATACGACAAAAAATATTATTTTAATGACCTACGAATAAACTCATATTTAACATTTTTTATCAAATTGTAAATTTGTTCCCTCTACAGAATAACATTAGAAATTTGCAATATTAGATTCCGTCTTCTGGTTACGTATTATTACTATATAGTATATACTATATATATACACAAAGAGTTGGGTAGACCTATATCCCTACTATTTGATAATACTATTTAATACAGACTATTGCATATTTGATATTTGTGATATTTATTTGCTATTGTGTATTGATATGATTGTCTATCTCTATTGTATCTATTGTATGACCGACATAGTCCAACGGATTAGTAAGCTGAAATGGCAATGATTTTGTGTTAAAGTAAATAACATATGTATATATGTTCATACTTTTTTATCCGATTTCGCGCTTGCCTTGTGTTGCCTTACCTATACTGTACTTTTTTTTGTTAATCTATTTTTTTAAAACGTTACCTCTACACTAGGATTTTCTCCTGTATCGTGGGGGCAGTTTACAAACATAAATTGCACAAGGACAAACATCCAGACCCGGAACAATTATTTGTAGGCCATACAAATACTTGTTCCGTGCGGAATTCGAACCCGCGACCCCCAGCGCAGCCACTCATTGCTAAGCCACTGCGCCACGGAGTCGTCAAATTTAGTACTATTTGTACTTTTTTTGATATTTTTCATTCCCATAAACTATTTTTGCAGTTTTCCTGCAGATCCGAATCCGGATATAATACATAGTAGACATACACACTCGATCGATTAATGATTATGGATGGGTTGAATTGTTACGACCTGGTTAGCTTTTAATAAATGTTACTATTTCATAACTTTGAATAAACATTACTATTCCGTTAATACAGTATTATTTATTAAAGGAAGTAAGGACCTTCTTAATAGACCAACATTCAGTTTTAGTTAGTTTTGTATTCATAGCAACTTATTGCAATTTGTGTATGTTAATAACGTAGATAAACAGGCCAACACGATTCAAAGATAACAAATAATAAAGAAATACTAATTTAAAGAAGTATACGAATACGTTTTCTTCCACGTTTCGAATTCAGTCATATCACGTTATCTCTTTGAGGATAAAAGGTAACCTAGCCTTTTTATTCTTACCAGCTATCTGAATACCAAATCTCGTCAAAATCGGTTGAATGGCTTATCATTTTCTATACAAAGTTTTATAACCCATTTCACCGTTTTTATCCAAATTGCAGGTTTAAGGGCTAATACCAACTAAACTAAAGTAGGCTTTACGGCCTACTTAACTACTAACCAGGCATTAAGCTAAACTATCTCAATTTTGTAAAAATAGATATAGCGGTTTAGCCATAAAATCTTGAAACAGACATTCGCATTATAATATTAAAGTATTGATTTGTCATACACATGATTCTGAACAACTTTATTTATATCTTTAATACATTTTGGCAGTAAATTACGTTTTTGTCTTCTATTTCTTGAAGTAAATTTAGGATTTTTTTAATCGAAAACTTACAAAGCGTCGTGTATTTGGAACATACAAAACATTGTTTCATTTAACTTTTACAAAGCGATTTATCTTTTAGTATAAACTGTACATAATTAACAACAAAAAATATTCTTGAAATTTTTCAAAATAAATACAGTCAAGTTTTACCGGTGGTTACCGGTAAGTCACTACACATGACTACATCCCCAGCGGTGATACCATTTTATACTACCGTTTGCTTAAATGTACAGAGTAATATGATGGTTTCTGGTTCTTAAACATGTTCAACTACTTTTTATTTACAATTAGAAAAAATGATACTTACTGCGATTGTATTTACTATTAGTTTGCACACTATTTACAAATAAATATGTATTAAAATTTAAACGATTTATTTGTTAAGTGATGATCATAAACATTAATCAAAAGACTAAAATGTGTAAGTTTGCTGTCTGTCAACACAGCGAACTGGGTTTGTATTAGTAATAATACGACGTAATTGCTTGCATGTGTGCTCCCGGCGACGCCGATCCTCGTACAAAATAAGGTTGACAGCCATTAATTTGTGTATTATAGTATTCTATGGCAAAAACTAACCCACCCATTGAGACGTATATAAGCAAAAATATTTTTTTTTTTATATAAAAAATACTAACCGGTGTATACTGTGGTGGGTTCTTTAGTGCAATTTTGTTGGTATTCTTCCCTTGAAAGCGTTGAATGAGTGCAGTAATTCCATAGGAAAACCTAAACGATAAGTCCTCCTGGAAGTCCGCACACAGGTTGTCACAATTCAATCGGTACAATACTTCGAAGGGTTGCTGGTGAGGGATAATGTAGTTGGCAGCTGCCGCTCGCTTGTGAGCCGGCAGGATGTTGTACATTCGTTCTGAAATAAAGTACAGTCAATTATATATAACAATAGTGACAAGCAAGCTTCACTGATGATATGTAACCACTTGCCACATGCACCTGCAGTCAGCTGATACTATGTGATATCGCTTTTGACTGCCTCATTGGTTTATTAGTCATTAACGCAACTAGTGGGCATCTGGTTCTGGGTTCTTATAGCAGGTCGGACAAAAATCAGTTATTGGGTTTTATTAATTAATTCTTCAATCGCCGGTACATTGCTTTTATATCCAAAAGGAGGAGTATTAAATAAAAACGCAACAACAATATTGGGACAACTATTATTTCGTCAGTAAAGTACTGGCAATGTTATTGTGTGTAAAAACAACTCAAAAATCCGTTCTGTGAACGACGGGACGAGAATGGTTTAAGATTTACAATTGGATCTGTAAGGTGGCGATGTAGCCAAGGTCCATATCAACCATGCGAAGCCGACGCGAATCACTAGTAATAAATAAATAAAGGTATGCACCGGCCATCTCCTTCTGCACGGCGTCCATCTCGTGGCCGATGTCAGAGGAGAGGCGCTTCTTGAGGCGCGAGCCGAGGCCGGCCTCCACGTGGCGGTGCAGCGCGCGCTTGTACTGCTCCAGAGCGGCGCGCTCCGTGCGGAACGGGCTGTCGTGCTCGTCCACCAGCGCGGACAGCCGCCGGATCTCCTGGCTCAGCGTCAGCGACACCTGCACACACATACACATAACACTTACGGCCCGATTGCACAAAATATCTTATCTTAGACACAATATTGATACGCGTGAATCGACACTTCTCGAAATAATAATGTCCTCTAGATCGAATTTCAGTCACGGCGGCCAGTTCAAACTGGGACTAGCTATCCGCGCAGGTAAGGATTATAGTGCCCGAGTGTTATACATGGTAGAACTTTTTTTTTAAATAGAATAAGGGTGACAAACGAACAAACAGGCCATCTGATGGTAAACCATTAAAAAACTGGATGCTGTGACACAGATATCTAAATTTGTCCTCTATTAAAAATCAAAATGAAGATACAATTGTCACCCCTAAGAACTAAGATACAATGCCATGTTTCCAGTAAAAATAAACTCTGGTTCTCTACACTCACCTTACATAACACAGCAATATTAAGCTGGTATTTTATACTGGTATACTATGAGAGGGTGGTCCTACCCCGGTCGAACTGACTCATTCGTGCCACAACCATAACATAGCTGCAGTGTGATTCTCTCTACCACGTAAAACACTCAGGCACATAATAAAATTTAGATCCTTTTTTCCTGATAATAAGCAAAAACTTATTAATTAAAATAATATTTTGTCCACCAAACTTGGACAAATATCTATACAGCAGAGAAGGAAGAAAATACTCGCTTTTAAGCAAAGACTTCTGGTAATGTCCTCTAGAACGAATTTCGGTCCCAGCGCAGAAAAGGATTATAGTGCACAAATGTGTGAAACTCTATTTCCTAACTCTCAAAGTCCGAAGGAGACTGGGCAAAGAAACAACAGTCTTACGTGATTTCCGAAGCACAGAGATGACACCACCAATTTTTTTTTATTTAAAAAAAAGAGTAATAACAATGTTATAAACATTACTAATATTCCCCCCTTAACCACTCGTGGTAAGCTTAAATTGCTTGCGTTACGAGTGGTTCACGCCAGTAGTCGAATGGTGGATTCGAACCCACGACTTTTTGAGTTCGCCGTCCGCGCCCTGCCATTAGGCTACTGTCGCTTTTATTTTTTTACGCAATTTTAAAAATTTCTTGACAGAAAATTCCAATAATATATTTTGATTAACCCGGAACCGTTTCACAATCAGCAGTGGCACACAACCACTAGGTCAATAAGTCAGTCAATACTTAATAGTACAAGGTAGGAAACGATCATTCGACTAATACATTTAAATAAATAGTGAGTTTTGCTGCCACATAATAAAGTGCTATTTAGGCCACACATGACTGAGTGCCTATACATATCTTTTTCTATAGGATAACTATCATTCACGGCCAACGTTAGGCATGTTTTATTTTGACTAATAAATCTCAAAACGCGAACAAGAAACAGAATGACGTAGGCTTGGACATGGTGAGTAATTCGCAACCTTACGTACTCTCTATGGGCCTGTACCTGAAACTTACCTACGTATAGTTTATTCACGGAGACAATCGTTACCGTAACAGCCTGTTGAGGCCACAGCTGAACATAGGCTACCTCCTGCCTCATACGGGGGATATTTGCCATAGTTGGCACACTTGGCAAGCGGGTTGGCAAGCGCAGCTTTATGTTTTAATTCGTTATTAGTAGGACGCTGCTGCCAATGTCTTGATTGTTCTCCTCCTTCGCCTCTAACGACTAATAACGTAACAGATGAGATATAAATTGAGAGAGGAGCATTAACAGTACGAGGATATTGGGCCCTGCTCCTCACCATCCTACTAGCTAAGTTTACTAGGTAAGTATGGGTCAGTTGGTGTATAGTTTGAAAGGCACTAAAACCTATATCTAGCAATTCGTTCTAAAGGTTGAATAACGATATATATAGACGATACCTTGTGTTCGACACTCTCAACCATGCGGCCGATCTTGTCCTTCATCTGGCGCGTGATGGCGGTGAGCTGTTCCTCGACGGCTGACAGCTGCTCGTGCAGCACGCGCTGCTTCTCCACCTTGCTCGACTTCATGTCGCTGGCCTTGTTGTACACCTGGAAAGTAAACGTAGTTTATTAAAATAATGCAATCATTTACAGCCTATTATAAGTCTACTACTGAACATACTACTGCATACCCTTCCTGCATATTACTAGGTCGTAGGGGCCGCACTACACTTCACCTACCGTTACTTGAAAAATAAAGGAACCGAAATTTGGAAGTTCTGTTTTTAAATATATTACGCGAGTGTAAATAAGCTCGCACTCACATGAAGTGGATTTTGATACGTAAAAGTGATGAGATTTTATGTATTAAATGTTCATATACTGCACATAACTATTAGTGATAATAACAAAACAAGTACTACAATGTTAATAACTTAAGGTTAAATAACATTGTAGTTCAGTTATCATGTTAATTAACATAAAATTAATTAACATTGTAGTTAAATAAACTTACTTAAGGTTTATACCTTAAGTTAATTTTTTCACTGAGGCGCTTTAAGAACTTGAACTACAGTCGTCATTGACTGTCTGCTGGCTTAAGATGTAGTCAAAAATCCCGCAATGTGATGCATCAACATATTGTGGAGAAGTTTTTGCATAGATTATTTTAAAAGATAATTTCCTATTACTTGACACTGGCAAAAATACAACCGTACGAGTCCATTACAAAAGCAAAAAAAGGGATGGTAAAATTGTAAATAGTTTTTTTTAACTTAAGGCCCCGGTCGTGTAAAAATTTGTGTTCTCGCAAAATTTACAGCATAACAAATATTCTTTTATGGTATTTAAAAAAAGAAAAAGTAAAACATATTTTACATTTATTAAAAACGTAAGAACAGTGTAGGATTTGATATTTTGGAAACTGTTTTTTAATTTTATTTTGGTGTTTAAATTAATAGCTCCATTAGGCGTTAAACATGCCTATGTTTAGGCCTATGCCTATGTTTACATGTGTAAAAGGTCTTATTAAAGCCTCTGCTATGTACAAACTATAACAATATCAAAAAAAGTATTCAGATTACATTTATTTACATATTGTCTACAATAATCTGATCTGGTCACTTTTTTTATAAATGCTTTAATTTTCTTATTTGGAGGGCTTAAAAAGTTGTAATTTCATGAATTTTTTTACTGCAAATATCTATTTTTTTTTTATTAGAAGTATAAATGTGGCAAAGTCGTACTTAAAACCACATAAAGTATAACTATTTTCAAGTAAATTAGAAATAAATAAAATTATATTTTCGTACCTTTTACCTTTTTTTCGTCATAAGAAGATTCACATGTATACATGGGAAAGAGGTGATGATAGAAGCATGATAGATTTCGTAATTGTGGATGAAAAAATGAAGAGCGCAGTCGTAGATACAAGGGTTTACCGGGGGTCCAACGTAGGGACGGATCATTACTTGGTCTTATGTCGAATTAATGGTCTTTTCAAGCGTTGGCGGCATCGGACATCTGTGTCTACCACTGCGTTACAGCGTATAAGAATAGAGAAGTTACAAGATGAAGATGTGAAAGAGAAGTATAAATGTAGACTGAGAGAAAATATTAGGTGTTTGAATGAGTTTTGTATGAATGATTTAGACTTGAATACTGTGTGGGATAATATTAAGAAAGGTTTGGTGGATGCAGCCACCGAAGTATGTGGTGTAAGTAAGAGAACAAATGAAAGGAAAAGGAATACGTTGTGGTGGGATGATGAGGTGCGGGTGGAAGTTGAATCAAAGAAGAAAGCATGGTTAGATTTAGTAGCAACTAAAACTGCTAATTCTGGTGGTATGAATGATGAGATTGAAAAAAAAAAGGCAGAATTTAGACGTTTAAATAAGAGAGTAAAAGAAGTAGTTGAAAGGAAAAATAAAGAAAGAATGGATAAGAATGATAGAAGGATATCTGATAATTTCCAGGCTAATATAAAAATGTTCTGGAAACTCGTAAGAACTGCCAGGGGAAATACAAAACAGCCTATAATTAATGCTATAAGAGACGAGAATGGATGTATTCTGAATGATGAAGTTTCGAATTTAAACAGATGGAAGGAATACTTTGAAAGCGTGTTTATGAGTGAAGAGTCGTCTGAATTAAATGAACAAGAAATTCCGAAAGAAGTGGAAAGGGGTATGGAGATAAGTGTAGATGAAATAATGAAAGCAATGAAAAGCATGAAAGCAGGTAAGGCAGCTGGATATGATAGAGTATCACTCGAGATGCTAAGGGCTGGAGAGGGAGTGGTGGCGGGCCTGCTGTACACCTTGTTTAATTTATGTTGGGAATTAAAACGGGTACCGAATAACTGGTGTAAAGCAGTTATAGTACCATTATATAAAGGAAAAGGGTCACAGCAGGACTGCAAAAACTACCGTGGTATCAGCTTGCTTACTATTGTGGGTAAACTGTATGCTAAGGTGTTAATTGAAAGAGTTATAAAAGAAACTGATGGAAAAATTTGGGATTTGCAAGCAGGTTTTAGGAAGGGAATGGGGTGTACAGATCAAGTCTTTTCCATGCGCATGATTGCGGAGAAGTTTTTGGCTAAAAACCAGAAAGTTTTTTGTGCATTCATGGACTTGGAAAAGGCTTATGACAGAGTGGACAGGAATGTGTTATGGCAAACACTGAACTCATATGGGTTGAGCGCTGGTTTGATACAGGCATTGAGGTCTCTTTATAGGGATTCTAGTGCTTGTGTCAGGATCAATGGGGTCTACTCGGACTGGTTTGGCATCCGAAAGGGTGTCAGACAGGGCTGTGTGGCTTCCCCTTTGTTGTTCAACCTATTTATGGACAGGTGTTTGCAAACTTTGAAAGATGAAGAATGTGGGTTAAGAATGGGCGAGTTAACCGTCAAATGCCTTTTGTATGCCGATGATCAAGTCATATTTGCGTCATCGGCGGCTGAGTTGCAAATGATGGTTACATTAATGAACTGGGCATTAAAAGAAAGGGGAATGAAAGTGAACGCAAGTAAGACGAAAGTGATGGTTTTTGAAAGAGAAGAAAGCAAAACGGTATGTGAAATAAGAATAGAAGGAGAGTTAATTGAGCAAGTGGATGAGTTTGTGTATTTGGGATGTGTATTTAGCAAGGATGGTAGATATGATAGGGATATAGAACGACGAGTAAATGCAGGGAATAGAGTGAGTGAATAGGGGCACTACACTCTATTGTGAAGGACCAGAATGTATCAAAAAAGGCACGTATGGTAATTCATAATGCTGCGTTAGTCCCTACTTTAATTTATGGTAGTGAAAGCTGGATGTGGCAGAAGAAGCACGAAAGTAGAATAAATGCTGTAGAAATGCGGTCTTTAAGGAGTATGCTAGGGTTCAATCTGAATGACAGGATGAGAAATTGCATGATAAGAGATAAATGTGGTATGCAAGATGATGTTGTGACCAGGATTAAGAAAGGAATGCTTCGGTGGTTTGGTCATGTAGAAAGAATGAATGAGGAAAGAGTGACAAAACAAATTTATATGGCAGATGTGAACGGCAGAGTCGGGAAGGGACGCCCTAGAAAAAAAAGTTTATCGACCAAATTGGCGATATTTTGAAAATGGGCCACGTTAAAAGTACCCTTAACCGACGAGCATGTATGCGTAGATATACGAGGGTGGATTGAAAGTACTCGGCCTAACACAGATCCATTCAATTCTAAAAATCAAATCTACCCACATTATTTAGTTCAGTTCAGACTAGTTCATTGTGTGAAGTTCGAAACGTGTGCGATAATTAGTTGTGATTTTATAAATTTATTAACAAAGTAATCGGACATAATTTCTGCGAATGGAGCAAATCGAGCAGCGTGCCGTCATTAAGTACCTCCATAAGAAGGGGCTATCATCAAAAGCCATCCATGATGACATGGTCAGTACATTAGGCGATTGTGCTCTGTCATATTCATCTGTCAAAAAATGGATAGCAGAATTTAAGCGTGGTAGAGAGAGTGTGAAAGATGAACCCCGCTCTGGAAGGCCTTCGACGTCAACTACTGACGAAAATATTAAAAAAGTACTTGATTTAATAATGGGAGACCGCAGATTAAAAATTAGAGAGATAGCCGAGATTATAGGCATCTCTTATGAACGAACTCAAAACATCATTGTCAACGAGTTGGGTTTCCACATGGTGTCTGCGAGGTGGGTTCCGCGACTGCTTTCAGTTGAACAAAAAAGGACGCGATTGACTATTTCACGCGACTGTTATGAGATAGTTATATGAAGCCGATGCAGATGATTTTTTGAATCGTTTTGTTACTATGGACGAAACATGGGTTCATTACTGTACACCGGAAACAAAACAACAATCAAAACAGTGGAGAAGACCTGGTTCACCACCCCTAAAAAAGGCTAAGTCGATTTTGTCGGCAAATAAGGTGATGGCTTCAGTATTCTGGGACTCGAAAGGTGTGATTATGATTGATTATCTTGAAAGGGGTCAGACTATAAACTCTGATTACTACTGCACCTTACTACGTCGTTTACGAGAGGAAATAAAAGAAAAACGTCGAGGAATGCTCAGAAGAAAAGTCCTGTTTCATCAAGATAACGCCCGTTATCACACGTCAGTACAGTCAACGGCTGAAATTCACAACTGTGGCTTTGAACTGTTACCGCATCCGCCGTTTTCACCTGATCTGGCACCATCAGACTTCTTTCTCTTCCCTAACCTAAAAAAGCACTTGGGAGGTCAAAGATTTTCGACAAACGACGAGGTCAAAGCAGCTGTAGATGCATATTTTGACTCTAAGGAAGAATCATTTTTTTTCAACGGTCTAAATGCTTGGAAGGGGAGGTGGCAAAAGTGTATTGAACTTGATGGTGATTATGTAGAAAAATAAAAATATAACTGATTTAGTATGTGTTTATTTTCTTGGTTAGGCCGAGTACTTTTCAATCCACCCTCGTATGGATGTAAAGGAGGCGAAAGAGGTACGTCAGGATCGTGTCAAATGGAAGTCCGTGGTCTCTGCCTACCCCTCTGGGTGACAGGTGTGAGTGTTTATGCTATTTATACCTTTTACCTATATACCATTTATAAACTAGAAACGCGTGAAAGTACTCTCAGTTCCGCTGGGATTTCTCGGCGTTCAGACGTGTGCTGTATTGTTCAACGTTATTTTACCTCTCGCTCGCACGGTTGATCTCTTTCACTCGCGCAGCTCTTATGGACTGACTGGAGCATATCGTGAAATTTGCTCTACTTAAATATATATTATTTTTATTTAATTGTACATATTAGTTCTAGTTTTTAGTGTGTAAGTGTATTAGTGTTTATATTAGTATTAGTGTGTTAGATTAATAATTGACTGACTTCTATTTGGTGAATTTCAATTTACAACCAAAAGAAATAAACGGAAAAAAATGGATGGAAAAAAGAGGAAATATCCTTGTCAGTATAAAGAAATGTAAAGCAAGAGTTGAAGTAATGAAAAGAAACGTATGTTGAATACTACCTAGGTATAGGTGAATAATATTGATATATAACCATAGTTAACAAGTGTAATTTGAGATATTATTTATTGCATTATCTATACATATGTACAACGTGCTGCTACAAAGCCGACACACAAATATGTTTTCACATTTTCGTTTCATGAAGCAATTATATTTCAATTAAACGTTATTATTTACGTATTTATTTCAATTTTAGAAACTAGCATCTTACTTATATAATAATACAATCTATACTTAGCTACTTAGAGAACCGTCGGCGAGCGGGCAGCGAAGTTAGCGCAGGCGACGCGTGCCCTCCCAACCCGTTCCCATAATTACGTCGACTAATATTTTTGTGAACGTTTCCGCAAAAAAGACGCTTACCTATTGTTTTATTTATTGTAATTAGGATAGTGATTAGTAGGGTTATGGTACTGCGATAAAGACGCTTTGTTTTCTAATCTAGTAAGTACGTTTACATTTCTTGCGATACGGACGCTTTTATTTGCTCATTACTATCGATATTGACGACGAATAATTGTTTGGAAATCTTCTTATCTGTCTTTATGTCTGTACGTGTGTGTTTAATTTATCCCGTAAAATGCAAGGTCCGTCTCTATTATAATAGAATTCATTAAAATAATATTATTTTTCTTTTGTTTTAATTGTCAGTAATTTATTTACGTGACCTTTATTCTTTTCAGTAATGTCAGTGCCACTGCGTCTACCGATCGTCAACCGATGTCAAATATTAGCAACACTTGCCCTCCAGTAAATGATATTATGCCATGGTAACATTTTCTGTTGTTACCTTTTTTGATTAAAATATATACGTTAATGCCATATTAACTTTAATACTTACATATACAATACATATAATACTTTTCATTTTAGTGATCAAGAGAACAAACCTCAATATTCTTCTAAAAGTATTTTAATACCAACTAATGGTTCTAAGGAAACAAAAGGACAAGATGTAGCAAATAAACCCCAAAATGAAAACTCGGTACATATTAGCAGTTATTTTTGAGTAGCAATTAGCCAATTATCGTGCATAAAACACATGTTATACATGTTTAATATCTACAATATCTCATTTGTTTAAATTGTTATTCATTTTTATTTATGTACACAAATAAATATTTGCAGTTTTGCTATTTTAAAAAGCTAATAATAATATTTATTTTAGGTTAATAAAAAGGGGCGAAAACGAAAAGCCACCAGTGAACTGCCTTTTAGAAAAGTTAAAACTAAGGTAATTAAAATATGATAAATAAGGGCTCATAAAATTTGACTCGTAGAAATGTAAAACAAAGCTATTACTTTTTTTTATTTTAGCGCCAGCCGTCCGCACGTGAAAAGGGTGATTGCTTCGACTTCAATGTAGAACGTGAAGAAATGTGTAGTAAAAAAGAGGATTTTGATTTGAAGGACGTAGAAATGTCTCTATACGATAATTCTTACTTTCTCTGCAAGCAGTTGCTGATCACAGTCATTAATCATTTGGATGCAAAAGAAATTGAAAAATGCAATAATTATGCTGTTTCTTCTGGTGCAGCAGCAATTATTGGTGCCTGTACTGGTAAACTGTTATACTTAGGAACCAAAAATAAATACTGTATGATATGTGCTCGTGCAGCTAATAACAAAATATCCCCAAAAAGTTAACTCCTACACGTTACAAAAAAACACTCGAAAAAACTTTCTTATTTTTAATCTTGTAACCAACTAAATAAATAAATATTTGTGTATTCAGTTATTCTTTTGTTTGAATTTTTTATCGATTGCCTTCTAAATTACTTCTCTATACGATTTTTCTTAAAAAAAAAACAGGTATAAGCGCTATTTGTATGTTCAGTTTGTATTAAAAAATTGTCTGATTCATAATACAAAATGTTCAAGGTAGAGTAGAAATTTGTATGAATGAAAACAAGAAGCAGTATTTTTTTTCTTCGGTTGTATTTACCCTTTTTAAACCTACAACCCATATAAATATGACTAAAAACGACATTTATGAAATATAAAAGGGTAAAAAATTATACTACCACAACAAAAGTAAAAGGAATATTTTTGGAAAAAAAATTAATAAGTTATATATTTAATGAAATAGAGCAACTTCACGTGCGATCTCAAACGTATTTATGCACGGGGGAGAGCGCCCCTTCTAATGGCTGGTAATGTAAAACAGCACACCCAGACGCCTTAAACGAAATTGCTAATGAAATACAGTTTCAATTTTGGATTAGTCATTGATATTTTTGTTTGTAAGACCTCTCTAAGACACGTCGCAGAAGAACACAAAACTTTCCGATCACACTCAATCTCATGGCATCAGCAGACTTGACAGCATACAAGCAACTGAACAAACAAATCTGCATATACATCGGGATATGCAATAACATACACCCTACAACCATACAGCTCGTATTGAAGGAGCAATCGAGTGGAACCAGGGCTCCAGTCTTTGCAAGAAATCTGTCTGCCAGAAAGAGACAATTCCGGGACACCAGTGATTTTGAATGAGATTAAGAGGTTCTTTGGGCACCTGTAGACATTATCGTTGAAGCCACACATAAGTGTGAGTAACTATCCAAGAGCAAGTCTTATTTGACACTATCCAGATAATATCCCGGACATCAGTCTGGGCGGATTAAAATGGCTCTCCAGCACATTAAAAACTGCAAGTTCGCGGGCGAGGTTCGAATCACAGCGGAGCATCTGATGGCGTGTGGAAAACAGATACTTGTTCCCTTCTAAACCACGTCTACGTACTGTTTTCGAGAGTCATTACGAATCGTCTCGCACTCAGACTCGACGACTTCCAACCTCCCGAACAAGCCGGTTAGCGAAAAGGCTTCAGTACCATAGACCACATACATACCCTACAAAAAAAAGAGTACAATCTGCCACTTTGTCTGGCGTAAATGGGCTATAAGAAAGCCTTTTGATTCCGTCGAAATTTGGATGGTGCTAAAGTCCCTTCAGCGGTATCAAGTTGATTGTTGGTATATCGAAGTACTGAAGTGTTTGTATAGTAGGGCTAAGATGGCTATCCGAGTACCGAGTGCCAGAGTACAAAACCTATCTATCTGCAGAGAGAGGTATGACGGTGATGTAATATCCCCGAAACTCTTCACTGCTGCTTTGGAAGACGTTTTCAATGGAATGGATATGGGGTATTAACGTCCATGGCGAGTATATCACTCACCTTCAATATGCCAAAGATATAGTCTATTATTATATTTTAGTATTAGTCTGCTATTATAATATTTTAGTATGTATTGCAGAATTGCTGAAGGACCCAAGCACTATGCTCAATGACCTCAATAGTGTCTCTCAAAGGACAGGTCTTATTATTATTATTTATAGGCTCGGGATGAGGTTTCGTTGCGTTCTTTGGGGGAGGCGTATGTTCAGCAGTGGACTTGTGAAAGGCTCTAGTGATGATGATGATGATGATGATTTTTGTTTGTCTACAGTGTATATAGATTTGATATTTTATGATAAAATATTGAGACTATACCGAAAATTGACTAAAAGACATTTGAGTGCACTAGTCATACATTTTAATAATGAAGACAATTATTCAATGAGTAGTTAATTGTTCACTATGACGGTTGTTAGTAATATTGTATAGTGTCGTAGTGACCTGGTCGAGCGCGGCCATGACGTCTGCGGCGATGTTCTTGCCGCGGCGCGAGTGCTGCGCGAACTTGGTGCGCACGGCCGACTTGCTGATGCACTCCTCGAACTTGCGCTCGAAGTCCACGAACTCAAAGTACCGCACCTGGTGCCCGTCCGCCAGGATCGGAGCTGCGGAAATTAATATGGCACCTTTAAATAGTTAAATACTCCAATTTTCCAGTAACTCGACTCCAGAGTCAGTTATTCCCTCATCAGGCAATGTATAGGCTTTTACAACAAAGTCCCACAAAGTATGCGGGAACTATCAATCAAAAAAAATGTTTAAAATAAGGGTTATTAATTATTATACTACTAAAGAGTACCTACATACCGTTATGTTACAGTATGTTAACTAACTGGCGCGTTGATTATTGTTTTTATGAGCATAATATGTCTTCTATAGTTTTTAGAGTTTGATGGAATAACCATAATAATGATGAGATTTTTACAATGAGTGTAGAAAATCATAGACCTCTTATTTATTATATATCCTATCCTAACTCTTAATGGAGAACAGAAGTGCTCGTTTTTCACCTGTAGGTTCAAATAATAAAAGAAACATATAAATATAATTAAAAAAACTCTTACATGAAACTGGTTTCTCTCTTTCCCTCATGCGAGTTAGTAGAGCTTCCTTAGCCGATATGAAGAATATCCTCTCCTCCGCTTCCTTTGGAGTGCAAACGCGAAGTTCACGTGACAGGAAATCCACACAACGGTTAGCATGCTGAGTGCGTACCTGAAAAAATCAGTAATGGGAAGATCAATTTGTGCAACAAAACAATATATGGCCGGCTATAAAATATAAAAAAATAATATAGAATATTTACCTGATCCAAATATTCAGGCTCAGAGGCAGAGGCGTCCCATCGATTGTTCAGTATGAATATGTTCGGTTGTGATATCTTCGTCGACACTTTGTGGAAGAAGTTTTTCTCCTGAAAACAATAGTTTTCCATTTCATTGGATATGTATATATTAACTTACTTAAAGATAAAAGTCCATCTTATTACAAAAAAGACGTGTAACTGCAGTAATTGCATAGCATTTTGTATCAACTTATGCAATTATAATTATTTTTTATTTATTTTATTTATGCAGTATTTCTTTTTCTTTGATATTAATTCAAGTTACACTTTTTGAGCGTGGTGACCGATAAGAAAACAAATTTTTTTCTTTTATTAAATAAATAAAAAGTTAATATTGTTTAAAATATTTTTCTTCTTTTTTTCTTTTTAGCTCTTTACGCTTTTCTTCTCTATAAAAAGAAAATATCTAGGTATAAATAATAGGTATAAATAATTAGGTATAAATAATTAGGTATAAATAGTGTAATGACACACCAAAACAAAATTATTCATTTAAAAAAAAATAACGATATTAAGAAGTGATTATCGAATTTCGCGCGATGTACATTTATATAGATATCATATATACTTTCTCTGCGCGGCATTCATGTGCATTATCTATACACCAAAAACAAAGGTACTGAATAGTACACGTGCTTGGTTCGATGGCTTCTGTTATATACATAATGAAGAATATATATATATATATATATATATATATAATTTTTTATTACTTATTTTAGGCATTATTACTTTTTTTGGGCATTATTACTTTTTTTGGGCAGACATACGTGTTTATGGGCAACAGGATCAATTCTCCATCGGGTGGGCTTTGAGCTTGTTTATCACCTTTACTTCTATAAAAAAAGACTAAAAAGCTATACCTATTCGGCCTTATTATAAAAAGTAGCTTGTATTCTGTCTCATCTTTAAATTAAAATCTGTTTCATGAAATAAGTCTCACGAGACTAAAATGGAATGTATGAAATTTGACAGCAAATGTCAAACTTTGCGAAGACTGGCGCCGCGGCTAAGGGATTTCGCTATATACAAATTTTAAGCTAATGCATAGCTTCTATCGCGGGCCTTGAGCGCGGGGAACGAATCCAGAAATTCCGTAACGAAAAAAAACCTCACGCTCCCCAGTCCGACGGGCACGGAGGTGTGGCTTGATGGCCGTGCATTGTCTAACGTCGTTTCTTTTCGGCAGTCTTCGACACGGTGTTTGTGTGCGTGCAACTAGACGTATTGTACGACTCTACGAAGCTCGCACGAATCGAGACGAGCTGCTCCGAAACCGCACGAATACATAAGCAGCTGTTTATGAGAAAGTATAAAAGTATATTTAAAAGTACATATAAAAGTAGCCCTCTTTTATACACACACACGCGTATATTTTAAATTCTCAATTTAGATTCTCAATATGTGTATATATATATTCCATCCTAGTCCTCAGGGGTGACAACGTATCTGCCGTTTTGATTCAGTATAACATGTCGCGAGCTGTCAGAGCTTACAGGTTAATCGAGGATAAATGTAGATGTTTATGGGCCACAGCTTTACACTACTTACCATCAGGTGAACTGTGTGCTCGTTTATCACCCTTATTCTATAAAAAAGTGACACCGAAAAGAAAAATAAACTTTAGGCTTAGCATCTGACCGTGACCATCAAGGTGGACTCGGCGTTGGCGACGAGCACGAAGACGTCCGCGTCGAGGCAGTAGCGGTCGATCCACTCGTCCAGGTTGGGCGTGACGTCGACGCCCGGGCTGTCCACCAGCACCACGTCGTCACGCAGCAGCGCGCACAGCTCGCGGGGCCAGTGCACGTGCACCAGCGCGCGCTCCTGCAGCCGCGACGCGCACAGCGCGTGCCCCAGCTGGCTCACCGACTGCACAGTTACATACAATATTTTTTTCATTTCACTTCATTTTTATAATGCGTTCAAGGTGCTGTGGTGATTGCCGCATTATTGTAGTGCCTCCGCCATAGCTGCTTTACGTTTGGTTTACGACTAATGTTCCATAAGTAGTCTACCTAAGATTAAGAGCCGTTACGCACTGTCGACTGGTTGCCAGCAACTCAGTCTCTCGGCGACCAACATTGGCCAGGAGACCAAGCCGAACGACAGTATTCCAAGTACATTCGGGAAGTCTGTTGTGCGCCGCAACGAACTAAGTGCGTAAACACCTATTTAAACTATAGAAAGTCGACAGTGCGTAAAGAGCCTAAGTTGCCGGTTGCCCGGGCGACTCGGCGACTCGCTACGCAGTGACGACGCACAAGAGACTGTCGGTCTCCTGGCCAATGTTGGTCGCCGAGAGACTGAGTTGCTGGCAACCAGTCGACAGTGCGTAACGGCTCTAAGTGCGTAAACACCTATTTAAACTGTAGAAAGTCACTGTCGCCGGCGACTCGGTCGACGGTGTCGGTGCGTAAAGAGCCTTAGAAGGAAACTTTTCACAGGCACATGAAATGCAATCAACATTATTCGTAAACAAAGGTTTGTAACCTCAAGTGTCTTTCCTAGAATTTCTTTCTAAACACACAACACAACACATACAGAATAAATGTACCTACATATTAATTATTATATAACTTTATTATTTAAAATACCCACAAGTACCTCTTCTGCCACATAAATATTAAGAATTTACTTGATAAGAGCAGTCATTATTTTATAATATCCTCAGTAAAGCTGGCAAATCAAGTAAGCAGAATGATCACACCAAGCAGTAGAGTGCGAACATTAGTTACGTATCATTTGGTTACGGTTGTATTTTTTCAAGAGACACTTCGCTTAAATTCATTTCAAATAATAGTAAACGTTAATTACCCATAGACTCTTAAAATATCACTGAATTGTTACTTCGTTGTCTATTGAAAACATACAAAAATTCTGTGCCGCCTGTAAATCAGTATAGGATAAACGTCAATATCGACTGAAATCACTATGATATCGATAAAAACTTCGACCGTTGTCACTTTCCTAATTGTGAATGTATTAGCACAGAATAAATAATACTACTAATGTGCTACAGACCGAGTTTAACCTCCCTCACCTCTAGTACCTTCCCCGTAGAGTGTGATAGGGACAACTGCAGCTTAGAACGATTTTACCTACAAAAACCATGACCGATGATCTACGTTTCGTATTCCCCTGTTTTCTCCACTAAAACTAAGCCGATTAAACTATTTTTGGTATCAAAATTTAAAGGAAGGATAGATCTATGCTCCTATCATTTGTTTTCATCTTAAAAACTTTTCAAATTTCTTTGGTAGTCGTCTCATTACGGAGGTAAAAACGGGGCATTTTTTTTAGGTTTTTGGAAAGTCATATTTATTTTTGTAATCATTTTTTGGAAAAAAAATAAATGACAGGGCATGCCTTTAATGAACCTTGATTTTTATAAACAAAAACGATTACTCTAGAGGCAATATCCAGGAAGAGAATAGGGGAATATATTTGTATGGAAGAAAATGCAGCCCGTCTATGCTCTTAAGCCTGAATATGAGACTCCAAGCTTAATCCATGAGTGACAAAGGATAATGTGCTCGTTGAACCCTCGGAATACGCGGCTTCTTCACTACTGTGCGACGTTAAAAAAAATTTCAACCGAAAACAAAATTTCACTGTATTTTTTCCGCGTACCGCCGTAACAAAGCGCGGGATCTATCCAGCCTAATTTTTTTCAAACGCTCGTTCAAAAAATGTCCGGGTTTCTTACGATACGCTCGTAGCCCTAGGTCTTCATTGATTACTCTTTTGATCGTGGTTCTGCTTAGGCCCATCTGAAGAGCTAAGATATTTTTTACGAAGATTTCGTTGGATTCGCGCCTTCACTGCTTTGATGATTCCGGGTGTCCTAACTGAACGAGGTCAGCCGGTCCTCTTACGATCTTCGAAGCTTAAATCTTCAGTGAATCGTTTGATAGTGCGATAAACACATCGTAGGGTTATTTTCAATTTTTGTAGTATACTGAAAATCTCTTTTGGCACGTAAACACAGCGGTGCAACGCGATAACCGCTACTCTATGTTCTTTCTTCGACCACTCCATATTTGAAAATGAATGAAAATTAACGTCTTTTTATTTTCGACAAGCGCAAACGTTATATTTTTTTTAAAATTGGTGAAGTTCATCTAGCCAGTATTCAAAAATTAAATAATAAGGTTTTGACGGAACTTATCACCCGACTAAGTATATAAGATAAATGTAATGTAAAAAAATGTAAAAGTTAAATACTAACACTAGTTTATCTATAAAATAAAGTATCTGTTTGTAATGTCAAAATAACAGCTTTTTATTAAATGATAGTATATAAGCTACTTATAGCGAAAAAACAATTTTTGTAACTTTTGTCTGTCTGTCTGTATATTCCGAATAATCTCCGAAACGGCGCGACCGATTTTAATGGGACTTTTACTGGCAGATAGCTAATGTAATAAGCAGTAACTTAGGCTGCTTTTATTTTAGAAAAAGAATGATGGTAAAATTATTAGTCTCACTAAAGCTTTGGTCTCTTTATCGTAACGCACAACGCTGCGGTATGCGGCATGCGGTGCCGGACACAAAATCGTATGAAAAGCTTGTAGAACGGTTTCTTGTTCCGTCGCAGTATGCATCAGCGGCGAGGGGCAAGCGCGGTGAAGTGGGGAGCCTCCGCACTGCGCGGCGTCATTTTTGTTGCGACGCTGCGGTGTGCGTTACGGGGGTTGACAATGGAATTTGTTTGAAGATAATTTAATATAATTAATCCGCAATTATCCCTCTTTATATAAAAATAAAGATAAACTTCTTTCTTTCTCCTCCTCAAGCAAAGCAAAAATTTCAAAACTATTGTTCATGTTGACACGTCTGCTTTGATAGCTGCGTTGCGTCGTGACGCTGCGTTTTAGCCGCATACCGCAGCGTTATGCGTTACGATCAAGAGACCAAAGCTTGAAACTCAAAAACAGCACGACCGATTTTGATAAAAATGTTTGTGTGTGTTTTAATGGATCCCTAGATGGTTTATCTTGGACATTTGGAGCCGGTAGGTTGCGCTGTTGTCGAGATCCAGAAATGTAGGTTTACAATAAAATATAGGTTGTACAAACTGCTCACAAAACTTATAAAGAAAAAACTCGGAAGCGACAACTATGTATTTATTCCTTTATATTATATGACAACCCTTTTCATATGGTGTTTGTTCAATAAAGTATTTAAAATGTTATACTGCATTTTCAAAGTCAAATTGGCTAACCCTAGTGAGCAGATAAGCGTGAACGCGTCCGGCGTAAGTGGGAGGGGTGAACATAGACAAACCTATTGCGGTCTATAGTTCATATGACATCAGTATTATTGAAAGGCACTTATCAACATGTTTTTTAAAATATTTAACCCTTTATAGTCCCATGTAATATATCTGTACTAACGTATTATCGAAATAATACACAACAACAAACATAGATGGCGTTACTAGTTTCTTATTGTAACTTCAATTTGCAAGGTCGTTTGCCACGGCAAATCAGTACTTGTGAAAATTTCGAAATACATAATAAAACAAAATACAGTCTGCTTATTATTTCACCTGTACATTAAGCTTCTCTTCCGAGCCTTCAGTACGCAAGAAGGCTTCATCTGTGTCTGAGCCCTCCACCTGCAAGAAGCAGTTGGTCGTGTGGCCGATGCCACTGGGTAGTATCTTGTCATGGAGCATAGCATTTATTACCGTGCTCTTGCCGTTACTGGTTCTAAAAATAATTATTTATATTTTATGTTGATTGAGAAATAACAAAAAAATTAAGTTTTAATTTTTGTATAGGAAAATAATATACAAAATTAATCCAACAGCAAAACTTGATAATCACCATCATGTGATGGATTTTGTATAATATGTAATAATATTAACTAGCAAATCTTAAATCATAAGCATAATATAAATTTTGAAATATCCAATGGATAAAATTTTTATAATTGCACAAACTTAGGGAAATAATAAAGTAAGGGCAATTATTCACTAACCTTCCAAAGAAGGCCACCTTCATATGGTCTCTTTTGAGCACTTCCCGAATAGCCTGCACCTTACTGACGTAAGCCTCGATGTTAGCCACGTCCTGAGGAGTCGCGATCTTGTTCTCGCCCGACACTGCTACATAACAGAACTAGATATACACATATATAACAAAAACAGAGATACACTAAATATAACCATTTTAATATTTTAACAGTGTATCACTGTACTCTGAAAAATCAAACGAATGCTCTGATCATTTTTGGAAAATAGAGCATTCGGCTCTATTTTCCAAAAATGATCAGAGAATTATTTACAAATAAGTTTAGAAGGGAGAATCTCATGTTAGCAGATGCAGGAAAAGGTTCAGGAAATTAGCAATGAAGTGCGTTCTACCATCGTTGTTTTACATAATGAAGGCAAATCCGAACGTGAGATTGCTTTACAATTGAAGTTATCGAAAACTTGTGTTCATGGCACAATAACTCAATACAGGGAGACAGGCACTTTTCAAGATCATCCACGCTTGGGAAGGCCGAGAGCTACCACGTCAAGTGAAGATCATTTCATTGTTGTTACCAGCAAACAAAATAATCGCTTAACAGCACCGAAAATCCGCGTTGAAGTAAACAAAACCCGAGTTAAACCTTTATCATTAACTAAAGCAAAATGGCGACTGAGATATGCGAAATTGTATGGTCATGTCGCCATTCGAAAACCTCTGCTAAGGCCACTAAACAAGAAAAAACGGATGCAATGGGCCCTTGCCCATCGAGATTAGACTGAAGAAACTTTTGAAAAAGTTCCAAGACCAATGAATCCAAGTTTGAGCTATTTGGTTCAAAACGAAGAATTTACATTCGACACAGTGCCCAAGATGATGCCAGACTGTGTAGTCCCAACAATCAAGCATGGTGGTGGCTCAATTATGGTCTGGGGTTGCTTTTCTAGGCAAGGAACTGGGTATTTGATCAAAATTGACGGAATTATGAAAAAGGAAGAGTACGAAAAAAATTTAGAACCAAATGCCATTCCTTCGGGGTTGCAATTAATTGGAGATGGATTCATTTTCCAACAGGACAATGATCCTAAGCTTATCTCAAAATTATGCAGAGGATATTTGGAAAAGAAAGAGACACAAGGGGTGTTAAAAAACATAATTTGGCCTTCTCAGAGCCCAGATCTCAATCCCATTGAACTATTGTGGGAAGAGCTTAATAGGAACGTCCATAATTGTGGTCCATCCTTGGAGAAGAAATGTGCAATGCTTTGTGCGAAATTTGGAGTAATATATCACAAGACACTATCAACAAATTGATTGCACGTATGCCGAGACTTGTGAAAAAAGTCATAGAATGCAAAGGATTTTTTGACGAATAATGAGTTTAGCTAACTATAGCCTTTTTAACATGGACTGTTAATATTTCTTTACACTTTTCAAGTATATTGATTGTCAAAAAGTGTTTTATTGGATAATTTAACAGTTTAATTAAACATTTAATATTTTATTGGAGTTTTATTTAATTTTCCTACTGTATTTACTGAAAAATTTGAAAATGGAACACTTATTTTTACTATGATTTGGAAAATGGTTTTTTAAAAGAATCTGGTGACTTCTCACAGTATTCGCTCACAGTAATGGAGCTGTGTCAAGATAATTTTAATTTGACTTTTTTACAATTAGAACATAATATATACATATAAAAATAACTCAAATGCAGAAGACGGTGCTCCTCGATACCGCCCGCATGTCCGCCTCTTTCTTTCCCTTTCCCCCTAACCCTCGGCCGTATGGTCTCCCCTGCCAAGGGCTTCTATCTGGTTGGGCTTTTATTTATTTATGTATTTTTGTATTTCTTTTACTTTATTGATATTTATGTATATTTATTTTTTGATTTTCATTTATATATATATTTATAGCACCCAACCAGATGAGAAAACTATATAGATACCCCAGATAATAAAAATAATAACAAAAGTATATGTCTCAAAAAATAAAATATCATCAACATAAACAAATTTTATTATGCTAGTTGGAGACAAATTGATCTATGGCTCAGTGAATGTATGAGACCCACAGACCCTGGTATTCTGCCATAGACTAACTATTCATGCATGGTAGTCTGCATATAGTAGTAAGTAGTATCTAATCTTAAAATTATAATAAAATCTAGGCTTTTGTACAGTAAAATAAAACCTTAACATATATGTAGTTTTTGAAAGGGCCTTTTATTAAACAAACTTGTAGTTAGTCAGTGCCAGTGACTGCCAGTCGTGACTTTTTTTTCAGAATGTGGGCATATACTGGTAACCAGTCAACAGTCAAAACATCTTAACTATATCTTAACTATTGTCAGTAACTGTCATCCATGTTGGCGATTCAATTCTCGCTATTATTTTTAAAAACACTTTAATAGTTATTATACTTCGCTTCTAGTAGTAGTATAAATAGTAGTAGTATAAATTTAAATGAGAAAAACATGTTTACTATATTTTGTTGTATAAACCATAGCATTATACCCATACATTTAAAGAAAACAAGAAATTAAGTAAATTATTTATCCCGGGCAATAAGTACAAGTCGCAATGACTGCAAGATTTAAGAAATGACGCCATTTAGAAAGATACTTTTAGGGGATGAAAGCCTTGCCTTGAAGACACCCATATTTTAATCAGAAGGAAAGACAGATGTTGGTAGTTTATTCCACTATTTTGCTACACACATTAGTTGCACATGTTTCTTATGTGTGGGAAGTCAACAACAAAAGGGCGGAGACTAGCCGAGCTTCTGGTTATCCCATGGTGGAAGGGAGAGGGAGAAATTAAACTAAGCTTTAGCTACAAGTTAGTTTGTTTCAGTCTTATGCTATAAAATAAAAAACTTACCATGCATAAATGTAACTGCATCCTTGACATAGTCGTCAATTTCAATGAAAATGTCATTGATCTTCTTCTTGGCCCTTACAAATATCTGTAGCGGGGAGTCCACATTAGTCATGTTGACACGGACAGCACCATTATTGAGTGTTGCAACGTTATGCGGCCCATCGCCAGCCATCATTGATATTGTACGGTTAAGATACGCAGCCATACGGGAAGGAAATATTCACGGTTTTCGTTAGCCGAACCTTATGTCGAACAATGTGAATAAAATAGTTTATTGCACCACTTTTATGATTCGAACACAACATGCAGGGTACAACTGCAACAAAATAAAACAAGCTGAGCAGGTGCCTTGGGTGACTAGTGACTAGTGCAATGATTATTATGTTTAGAAGCTAGTCGTACGACATTTCAGCATTATTAACAATGGCAGTTGAAAATTTGATGTGTGGTGTGATATCTGTGATAATGAAAAAAAGATCTACATATCGACTTAATTTTATCAGTAACAATAGTCTAATTTTTGTAGTATAGGTTGGAGTTTTGATTTAAAAAATAATTATAATTCTATAGCTAAGCAAAAATAAACACACTTCCAGTGAACATGTAATGAGAAATTTTAATAGATCGTAGTGTATAAAATGAGTCTTCTACAGTGTTAACTCATTGGCTTAAATTCAAACAAGCAGTTTTTACTTTTCTCCATAGTACTTTTTACTATGTTACTCATAAAAATGTAAATACGAGAAATGGTTAAAGTCACTCTCTCTCTTCACTAAATGACAATAGAAATAAACAGGTATAGAAAAAATTTATATCTAATTGAAGTGAGCGGTAATTGACAAATATAATTTAGGCCGCTAATGTATATTTGCTGAATATGAAATGTTAATATTAACAGGTTCATGCAAAATTTGTTTATGAAAAGTGTAAAGTATGACATGTGGAAGCCTAAAAGCAAGTAAATTATGGTAGGGAAATCAGCACACAGAAAATATAATACCTGTTAAGGTTATTTTCATATCTACAACAAAAAAATAATAAGAAGCTAGCTCCAAATACTTGAACCACATCACAGAAGACAAGGAAACATAGAAAAAGTCAAAAGTACAAACATAAATTCGGTAAATTTAAAGCACCTTATCATCTCGTTGCATCATAGCCATAAGTGTGCATCCCTGCAGCCCGAGCCGCATGAAGGTTTGTGTACAATTTAGAATCGTATAAAAATAGAAATCAGAAAAAATGTAATAAAACGTAAAACAACTGACAGCCGCTGATATAGTCAAAATTAATTTACATTGAATTTTAGAAAAATAAAACGAAGTAGAGTCATTTATTTAAACAGATTAGTGGTGACAAGTAAGCAATATTACTTATTTACCTGTCTTACTGCAACATTTTGGATATATTAAATTTATTTTTGAGCATTTATCACCTGTAAAAATTTTCAATATGATTTTTTCGTGTTCTAAGTTTTCAATTACATCGTTTTAGTTGCTATAAAATAAAATATATGTATCTGCGCTTTACCATTGGTTCAAATGGTTAAATTATCATTTCCTCCAATGAGAAAAGCCTATTTCACCTATACGTTAAGTTTTTGCTTTTTTTTATATCCACAATATTTTTGTAGCATTAATATAATTTAATACGACATTAAAATGTGATGTTTTTTCAAATCGAACCTAGAGATTATATTAAGATGCAGGTTCTTTTCTTAAATTTTATAAATACTACGTCACAGAACACTATTACTCCTGTACTACGTAGTTATAAGCACAGTATTTGTAGGCAGTTTTTGTACCTACACTACATACCAACATGACAAGAAAAAATAGCACTGGCCTAGTACTTTACTGTCTGCACAGAATACTATTCTGGTTATAAAAAGATACTCTATGGAACACTACTACTCCTAGCGGAGATCATAAGTTTGAAGCATTGACAAAACGCAAGTTATACTCCGTCAGTGTTTGTCAAAATTATCGCAGACCTTTGAGCATTGCTCAAAGTCGCAGACACGGGACTATAAAGTGTAGAGATAAGGTAAGGAGGACATCTCCCATAGGAGAATACATGAAGGTTAGAGAACAGGAGAACAATCGCCGTAGAAAATATTGTCCCTGAAATATGGACAACATAAGTGAGACGCTGCGACCAAGTTCATTCAATAAAAGTCATTTTCAGTCTATTTTTCCGATCAGATGCTAAACCACTTGCACATCATAAAATATTTCTCTATTTTTTAATGTTTCTTTTTGTCAAAAATTACGGAGCATGAAAATTTTCTCACCAATGCCACGGAGAAAATTTGTACATAATTCAACTAACTTCATCTACTTGTACTTCAGAAACAGCTAATTTCGCAGTCACTTCTCACCGACGTCAGCGCCGCTATAAATTTTATAATTTTCCAGGACAGGCGGGCTATGCTTTAGTACGTAGTGTTCATGGGAGAATAGTTGAAAATGAGTCCATCCGTAAGCAGTAAATAACAGTTCAAAAACTTCACAACAGCGCTCGAGTAGCTAGCTACGGGGTATGATCAATCGCCGTAAAATACGTTGAGAGTGATTTTGAAAATAAAAATTTTGAAAGCAATAAAATAATTATTGTAAAAAAGAATTATGGTGAAAGTCTGTGCAATAAAAAAAAATTCTTTAAAATGTATCTGTAGCTACAGTGACGCCACCCTTATTTAACGCTTTCCTACGGACACTTTTCATACAGAGTCCGCACTCCTTACCTCTACACTCCATAATATCTTAAGGCTGTAGTACACTTCTCGCGAAGTTCCTCGCCCGAAGTATTCACCGAGGTCAGCCGAGGTACGAGGAACCTCTGTACACACTCGCTCAACTTCGTGAGGAACTAGTCGCTCCCACGCTAGGTTAGATGGAGGACGTACAAGTGACAGCTGCGTTTGCTTTGCGCACTGTTGTGCATCTTAACTATGTGCGTATATTGAATGCAAAAATAAAAATAAATGGAGAAAGAGTTGGTAGATGATTTCAATTCACATTGTAATTTTGATCGAATAAAAACATTTTTAATCAAACAGCACAACGCTTTATAGAAGTAAGCCGAGTAATGTACAGGGTCACTTCGTGCTCAAAACTTCGGTTCTTTGACTCAGGTGGAAAAAATCGACAACGATCGGAAGTCACCAGAGGCGAGGCGAGGTTGCCCGAAGTGAAGCTCTCGCCTTTGCCCAACTTCGTTCAACTTTGCGAGTAGTGTACTGCAAGCATTACTTCCTCTAATGTTAGGACAATCCCTTACTTACTACCATGGAGGTTAGAGCGGTTCTTCACAGTGGTTCTGATTCTATAATCATTGTTGCCGTTTTAGCGCCTTTGGTGCTAGATCTAGTGCAATTCTAGGGTCTATAGCGCTTTTTTTAATATCTAGGCGCTAAAAAATATCTAGTGGAATCTGGCAGAAAATTTGATATTAGTTGGCAGCCCAGTATAAAAAAACACTGTCGAGTCTATCGTTCGGGTACGTATGATCATCATCAGTACGTAGTATCATATCATCATCATAGTATTATTATGTATTCTGTGGCCCGAGTATTCTCCGACCAAAATGTTGCTTATGTGTTGTTTTATCTCCCTTTTGCATATTTTCATAGTGGTATTATGTAGCTGTTTCACTTTTCATTATACATATGGTTTTTCCCACTTTCGAGTTTCTTGTTAGTCGTTTAGCTCAGTTATGTTTGTTTTGTAAAATTTTTAAATGGAAGTGCCACGGAAGAAAAAGGCTTATATCCATAATATAGTTCTGAGTGGAAGCAAATGGCATGGAATTCAATTGGTCAAATGAGAAGGTGATGGTAATAATATAGTGAAATTTTGCATTCAAGTCTCCAGATACAAAAATGTGGCTAGTTTGAATACCTTTTGGGAATTAATGGACTTAGCTATCAGCGAGCTGTCGCTTCCGAACTTCAAACGCTGAAGTATAGCGGATTTTTGGCGTTACGAACATTGTTAAAAGTAAGCTACGTAAGCAGATGTCAGCAGAAACAGTGAACTCAAATATAATGATACGTCATCAACTCATCTATAAAAAAATTCTTAGGCAAAGCTGCCACATAAAAACTTACCTGAAAAGCAAGTTAAGACTCATCATCGGCATCTGGAGGTGACGATATCCACGAAGACATAGTGGAATTGTCAAATTTAGTTAATTTTTGTACCCAATATTACTTAAATAAATGAAGAGGTCTTTAATCAATCGTCTTTAAATAATTGCATTTTTTCTTATTTCCTTATACATTTACAAAATAAAACTTAGCGGAAATTGGGTGATTTTAGAAAGTAGATTTTTGTAAATTATACCGGAATTTTGATAAGCGTTTAGTGCATCTTTTATTCTTCATATGGCAACACTGTCTGTAATTTCTGTCAGTTTATTTGGCCTAAAGGTCTTGATATCAGGCCATAAACTCAAAAAATAACCTGTCATATTTGTTTATTCAATGAAATGGCGGTGGCGGAAGTGAATGCGAGAACAAAATCTGTAGAAATGTGCGTGTTTCAAATTTAAAATTTTACTGCAATATATATTATATTCTTTTTACCAATTAATAAATTCGAATTATTGAAGTCATATAATTGATTAACAAAATGTCGCGCTCTGTTCGTGCTGAAACGAGGAATCGTGTAAAAGACGACATCAAAAGAGTCATGCAAGCTGTAGAAAAAGTTCGCCATTGGTAGGAAGCTAATAATTTTTGCGAAAAATATTTTTATTTATTTACCTAAAATACGTAGTTTGTACATTTTTTATTTTACAGGGAAAAGAAATGGGTGACCATTGGGGAAACAACTATGAAAATTTACAAATGGGTTCCTATATCTACGAATGAGCAAAAGAAAAAACATGCGGCAAAACGCGAGAATAAGGAAAATACCTTGACCCCCAAAAAGTTGCACGATTCATCGAATTCCAACTTTGGCATGGCTGAAGATTCAAATACTTGTAAGATTATATTTGATATTTTTATTGTTGATTTAAAGTAATGGAGAATATAGAGAATAGTTTAGAAGTAATAGATGAACCCTATAGTTAACTCACGAAAGCAACCTGAATAAATTTTCGGTGCTGGTGCTTGTGATGAGACTCAAATAAAATGTTTTCACTCGAGTCACGCGTCAATATTACTATCGTCACTCGAGTGACTTTTTTTCTGTTTAATTGCTCGCAAGTCAAAAACTAATAAAACTTTTGTTTTCCACAATTTGTAAAGATTGTAAAGGGTAAGGTTTACAATCGGTTGCCTGAATTAGGGGGTGGGGGGCGGTGTGGGGGGAGGGGGGAGGAGTTGTAGAGTCACCCCTACTTCCCCTTCCTGCCGGACGTGCTTAGTTTTTTTTTATAAATTTTTAAAAAATCTCGTTTTGAGGTTATGTTTCGTAATTTTTATGACAATTTTAACCTGATTTATGGGGAGAAAGAGTTGGGGGACAGAAGCCCCACGCCACTTAACGTGGTGCAGTCGAGGGAAGCCCGGTTGACGGAGCCCCCCTACGCGGGGCTCCTACTTCTGAGTGGTTTACAAAAAAAATTAGCACAAAGGGGATGACGGGTCTATTCACTCGCTTTGCTCGCTCACTCGACCCACGTCATCCCCTTCTAACCTAACCTGTCCGAGTCGGGGTGCCCCAAGTCCTAGGCTCGCTTCGCTCGCTATTGCACGCAATATAACACCAAAACATTAATTTTTATAACTACTTTAATTTATAAACATAATTTATGGCTGCCACCATTTGTAAGTATATATTTTAAAAATGTCATAACTATTTTTAGTTCCACTATTTGTCGTAAAAAGACCATACTAAACCTTTTTGGAATTCATATACTAAATACAAACAACACACTTACTCATACTTAATTTCGAATGGAAAATACATCGGCTAAACCTGTCAACTTGAATTTCTCACTAGTCTCAAATCACTCCTAATTCGAGTGGTCTTAAATATTACTTGAGTGGAAGTAAAATAAAAGCTAATCAACTCGTGAAACATGGATTGAGTCCCACCACTAGCTGGTACCACTGAAATTTCAAATTGCTTGCTATAGCTGGATTTTTAATTATACTTTTTATTTTGTTAAATATTACTTTTTCATTATTGAGCAATTATTTTACTCATCATTCTGCCCGAAAATCTATAATATATTTGAAACTAGCGAATGTCTAGACCAGCCTAGAGACCTGTTTTTGTGTCTGCTGATTATAGAACTAGGATACAAATTTGTCTTGGACCTACTCAAGGTACTTAAAATATAATAATAAATAGGGGATTAAAACAAAAATTATTTAAAGGAAACTTGTTCTATCTTCTTCTTCTTCTTTCTTTTGTGGCGGTTTGATAAAATTCGCCAATGACGTATTGAGTGGAAAATGAAAGCTTATGAGTTTAATTAAAATAAGAGTCTGTGATAATACAAGGATTCAGTTTTCCTCCGAGAATTTTGACAAATCTATTTGTTGAATTACCTAGAACAAATATGACAAACACAGGTGTTAGACTCTTACCCGTATGTTAAAAGTGACATGGATTTAAAGTTTCATATTATTAGTATTAATAAAATCACATAAAATATACACAAAAGGAGTACTGGTATATGTTAAAAGAGAATTAAAATCTATAGGTCGAGGAATATAAGGAGGAAGGTAATCATAAAGGGAGGAGGATAGTTTGAAACAGTAAAAATATGGTTTGTGGAACCTTCATCTAAGCCACATTCACACAATGAGCTATCCCTTACTCTGATTTTTGCCAGATGTGCATGTGTACAAGCGTGTCCAATTCTTAATCTACAAATGATTGAAGTTGCATGTTTATTTGCTTTGTTAAATTTAAAAAACCAAGGCTTGGGAGGAATAACCTCTTGGATGGCAGCTAATTTATTCCAATTTTCATTGTTTCCTTTTAGCTAGCAAAATTAGGTCATGTGAGTAAATTAAATTTTGTAGAATGCCATTAGCAATGGTATTTTTAGCGAGTACATCAGCTGTTTCGTTACCATGGATACCACTGTGGCCTGGAATCCAGGCCACTGAAACATAGATTCCTTTAAGATGGCATCTGAATAGGGTATTTTTTATTTTAAGAATTAGTGGAAATTTATGTTTGTTATGGAATTGATTGGACAAAATAGCTAACAAACAACTTTTTGAATCTGTGAAAATAACTGATACTTTATTAAAATTATGTGACTCTACATATAACAAAGCTTCACTGATTGCAGTTGCTTCACCGGTAAAAGTAGAGGATAGTGAGGGGCATTTAAAGTTAAGAATGTTTTTGAACTTAGGAATCCAAACAGCAGCTCCAGTATAGTCTTCATCAGACTGTTTTGAAGCGTCTGTGTACATGACAAGCCAATCTTTAAAGGTGTTTTCTATAATTTCTTTTAATTTCAAATTTGCCATTGGAGAATCCTTTTCTATACCTAGATCTAGATGAATGTCGGGTTGGTAAACAATAGCCACGTAAGGAACATCAAAGAGTGGATTTATTTTACATTGAAAGATTGGGTAAGGAAGCTGAAGAAAAATGACAAAACTTTTAAACAAGCAGGGAGAGTCCTTATGGGTCCAGTATCGGTCAGATGAGATATACTCTGTAAGAAGGTGCAATTTAGGAATTAGGGGATGATCTAAAAGCTGGCAGATCTTAAATAAGAATCTGTCTGAAAGGTATTGCCTTCTTAATCTTAAAGGAGGATCTACACACTCAATCTGAACAACATTTATTGGTGAGGATTTCATTGCCCCTGTAATAATGTGAAGACATTTCGATTGAATTTTGTCCATTACTTTCAGGGATGATTTATTGCAAGGCTCCAACAGAAAACATCCATAGTCAAGGTGGCTTCATATTAAAGCATTGTACAGTAATTTCTGAAAAAAAGGATGGGACCCCCACCAAACACCTCACAAAGACCGAAGAATATTTATGTTTTTTTCGCATTTTTGTGTTATATATTCAATGTATGGACCGAAGGCCAATTTCGAATCAAGGATAACTCTCAAAAATTTAACATTGCCTCTAACTGGAATAGATTGCTTATCATATACAACAGATATATCGGGAACTCGCCTTTGGCGGGAAAAGATCACCACACTACTCTTGGCCACAGATAAAGAGAGGCCATGATTAGTTAACCATTCTTGTAAATAATCCATGGATGAGTTTAGACGGGAACATGCCACTGTGAAGTTGTTTAAGGAGATGTATAGAACTAAATTGTCGGCATATTGAAGAACATTACAAAAAGAATTTACTGAAAGTTCTAAATCGTGAGTATATATAGAATAAAGGAGAGGACTAAGAACTGAGCCTTGTGGAAGTCCTTTCCATATAGTTTTTGGGGGAAGCAGGAGATTTTTAACATTTATAGATATTGATCTAGAAGAGAGAAAGTTAGAGACGTAATTGACTATCCTCACTGGAATGCTCAGATTAAGCATTTTCTGCCTGAGCACAGGAAGAAGCACATTATCATATGCAGAAGAAATATCCAAGAAAACTCCTATGAGAAATTCATGTTTTGAAAAAGCAATATGAATATCTGTGACCAAAGTACTTAAGCTATCCATGGTACTTAAACCTTTTCGGAAACCGAATTGGCTTTTAGGTAAGGTATTATTCCATTCCAAAAACCACTTCAAGTGATTTTTTATTAAATGTTCCAAGATTTTTGCCAAAGTACAAGAAAGGGCAATAGGTCGGTAACTGGAAGGGTCATTGCTAGACTTACCTAGTTTGAGAATGGGCAAAATAATTTGGGTTTTCCATTCAGCAGGAGGATCACCAGTAATATAAATAAAATTTAAAATGGATAGTAAGACAGTTTTAGTGTTCTCACTACTATTAATTATAAACAAATAAGGAATCCCATCAATACCTGGTGAGGAGTCTTTAAGGCCATTGAGTACAGTAAACAATTCCTAAGAAGAAAAGGGGGAATCAAATTTATCATTTGTTTTTAAAAAAAGCAGAATTAAAAACTAGGCATTCATCATAAGAAGGGACTGTTTGTGGTGCAAGTTTATTAGAGAATTCATCTATCCACGGGGAAGGATCATTAGAAATTATATTTTCACTAGAAACTGCACAGTGATATTTTTTAACATTTCTCCAGACCAAAGATGGGGGAGTCCTAGGTGACAGTGACTCACAGAATTTAAACCAACCAGTTCGCTTTTTGTCTGACAGTAATTTTAAGGTTTCTGCAGCAATTTTTTTTATAGGAGATATAATTCTCTGCAGTCATAGAACGGGAGTATATTAATTCAGCCTCTTTTCTTCTTCTACAAGCTGCTGAACAATCTTGGTCCCACCAAGGAGGGGAAGGATAATTATTTTTGAAAGGCTTTTTTAAGGGGATTGACTTATTAGCAGCAGAAATAATTGCATTTCTGAACTCTATATATACAGGAGCAATATTATCATTGTTAATTGGGGGACGAGTTGAAACCTCTTGTTTCAAAACTGTAGAATATAATTGCCAATTAGCTTTGGATAGATTATACTTTAGTCTTGGACAAAATGTAAAATTTATTCTAGGTGAAGTAGGAGGAGTGATGAATATAGGAAAATGGTCACTGCCATAGCTAGAAGGTAATATTTGCCACAAAAGAAGGGAAGCAATATCTGGGGAGCAGAGAGTTAGGTCAACGGCACTTCTAACATTTTGTAATGGGGATACTCGACGGGTAGGAGACCCGTCATTTAGAATACAAAGATTAAAATTATCAATAAGATCTAAAAATAAGGGAGCCATTGAATCACACAGATGGGAGCCCCAAACAGTATGATGCATATTAAAATCTCCCAAAATAACCATAGGAGGTGACAGAGAAGAAATAAGTGTTGCAAGTTCTGTTAAAACATTTACATCAGGATTAGGAATGTAAACAGAGAGAATAGAGACATCAAGGGCCTTAATAGCAACAGCATTTACTGCTGGACTATGAGAAGGGAGAGGAATTTGTGAAAATGTTACTGTTCTTGAAATTAAAATAGAGGTGCCAGCACGACCATCACTCCTATCATCCCGGAGGCATGCGTAGCCTGAAACTCTAAAATGAGACTCAGGCCTAAGCCATGTCCCCTGGATGGCAAAAATGAAGGGATGAAGTTTATTAATGAGGTAAATGTGTTCATTTTTTTATTTCTAATGCTCCGACAATTCCATTGAAGAATTGGCGGGACTGCGAATGTTACGGGCTAAGGAGGAAAACTGAGTAAGTTTTTGGTGTAAGCTAAGAGGAAGTTCCATGTCATTAAAACGGGAGATCATGTTAATTAGAATTGATATCATAAGTTCGCAGAAATTATCATTACTAGAGGAGTTGTTGTCATTTCCCAGTAGAGCACACCCATTAGGAAGGGAAGAATTAGGATTCTCAACAATTGCCTGATGGGCTGCCATATCATATCCAGAATTTAATGATTGTCTGCAGGTACGTTGAGGGATAAAAATAGTTTTTTTATATGATGCAGTTTGTGAGAGCTGAGCCGAAGGGGTTGAAAGACTGTCAGTTAAAGTATAAGGGGTCTGTTGAGAACAATTACGAGGCTGGATTCTTGTTGTATCAGCAAAGGATCTTTTTGTCTGACGGAATCTAGCTGAAGCTTCTAAATATGAAATATTTTCTTGTGACAACAAGTTTAATAGATTTTTGCCTTAGATGTTCAGGACACGTAGTGTCTTTTGCGGTGTGGGGACCAGAGCAGAATAGGCAAGTAGGAGTTTGTCGAGTACAAATTAAACCATCATGATTCTGTGCACATACAAAGCAGCGAGAGGATGATCGGCACTGGGAAGTAACATGGCCAAATCTACAACATTTATGGACACTGAATTAGTGGCAAAACATATTTTTCCACTGGCATTGAGGTGTAAAAACAGTAAATATGGGCAGGAAGTTTTTGTCCAGAAAAAGTTAGAACAACCGTCTGAGTTGGAACCCATGAAACGCTATTGCTGTCACTCACTGATCGTCTATTAAGTCGCCGTGCTTTAATTATAGAACCGTAGCCAGAGGGAATTTCTATAGCTGCTATTAATTCTTCTAGTGTCCACTCTATGGGAACTTGTCTAACTAGCCCCATACGAGTGATACTATATGAGGGGATGGTTGCTTCATATTTAGAAATTTGGAGAGCTGGGTGATCGATAAAGGTGTTTGCATCTGCAGCTGATTTAAACTCCACTGATATTCTATTTCGTCCAACTTTTTTGACTCCATCATGGACTATATTTTTAATATTGTTATGATACAGAAAGTGACCGAATTTAATTGGTTTAAGAGTTACTCCAGACAGCTGATCATTTGAGATTTTACTTACGTGAAATAGAAAAGGAGCGGCATCATCTTGAGAGTACTTAACTTTTTTATTAATAAAATCAGGATGGGTATATGAGGATTGTATTGAAGGAAACTGTTGATTTGGATCAGTAATAACTATTTTTTGTGGGTGGGCAGACTCGTTACTTACTTGGGCACATTTACGGTTAATTAGTTCTACATTATCAATGTTAATGGGTAAGGAAAAGGAATCATTGCGAACCCTTCCGGGATCGGAAGGTTCGTCCTCCATTATATTACTACAACAAAAAATTACATAAAAACGGCACAACTACAAACACTTACTAATTTACAGATGTTAAAACCTCCACCAAGACAGAAAAATTTACTATAGTAAATCAACAACACTTAATAAAACAATAAATTTTAAGCAAAAAAGCATGACACTTGTATCTCTCACTTCCTCCGAGCGTCAACCTAAACTTGTTCTATGTTATTTAAATATAAATTCTTTTACTTATCATATATTCTTTATAATTTTAATTAGTTATATAAATTCTATATTTGTATCTATATTCTTTATCTAAATGTAAAAGTGTTATAATATGATTACCCATTTAATATCATGTCCAATCTTCATACATTATACTCTCCATTTTCAAATTTCATAATTACTAACTACACTGATGTCTCAGTAATGCACTGGCTAGCATATGGTTAAAATGCTGAGTGGCCATGAGTTTGATATCCCTTGAATGGAAATGTATAATATACAATGCAAATATTTTTGGAATAAATTTTTGTACAGCCTATAGATAATTGTACTGGGTCAGGATGTTACTTCTTGTGGCAGTTTTTGGTACATATGTGGAACACCCCCAGGAGAAAATCCTAATTATTTTTCTATTGAACAAAGACAACTGAATCAGTCTACCTTAGCATTCCTTGCCAATTGAGAGTCACTGAAGAGACACTCCCTCGTAATAACAACTTGTAACTAACATGAGTAGTTAAATTAAATATTTTTTTAATTTCAGTTTTCTCAACAGTTAGTGATTCTCAGGGGCCAACAGAATTTACATCAACACACATGAACTTTTCTGAAGACTCAAACTCTCAGAGCAGTGGCACTACAACACCAGCAAAACGGTTAAAAACCGACTGAGGGTTGTGTAAGGACAATCAATCATAAAAAATGTACATAGGCCTTTGAACATTATGTGAGTGCATCTAATATTAATATACATTATGTAAAGACATAGCATGATCCAAAAGGGGCACATAGTTACTGCTGTTAATATTGTTATTTAAAAGACATTTTTTACTATTATTTGCTTAAAGTTTTTGCATTTTATTAAATTTTATTGTTTGCAGGGTAATTTTTTTATTTATTAATTGATAACTAATACATGAACTAAAATTATATTATGTAAAACCTTTTGGATTGGACAGGTATTTTTTACATATTGTATATTTTTAATATTGTAAAATAATTGTGAAAGTAGCAGTATAAGTAAACTGTAATGCTCATTTAAAGATGATCTTTATGGAGCATATCCTCATTAATATCTACATACTCTACATTCTACAAATTATTAGGCTCTAAAACGCAGATCATCATCATTACAGCCCTTCACAAGTCCACTGCTGAACATAAGCCTCCCCCAAAGAATGCCACAAAGCACGGACCTGAACCACCTGCATCTATTGACTTTAGGTACTCACTATCTAGTAGTGGCCGTCCCAAACTTCGCATGGTGCAAGGTTGTCACATAGAATGCAGGCTGATAAAGACAGAAGGAGTGTCTGTCAATTTATCATCAATCTGTAATTCTTTTATTATGTCAATGTCTGGTGTCTTTAATAAATCTAGGTCAGTCTGTTGTCTTTGATGTGCATCATCCATGTCGGGACAGACATAACAAATTCAGAATTATTGCTTAATATGCCTTGTATACCGAATCTCTGTGTAAGCTCATTTCACAGCTTTCAGAAGTCGTGCTTAAAGACCTCAGCAAGTTTTTGGTATGTCTTTTTAAAGGTTTCTGATTTTTTTTTGGGAATATGTTTCTTCAAACAACCTTCAGTCTTAATGTTTGTTCATTGAGTTCTTGTTTTGTATAAGTTGTTTTTTGTATTGATCTAAGATTTCTGTAGATATGTTGATTGTTAGACTTATGTAATTTTTTTAATTTTCGGTCGGTTTTTCCTTTTACAATACAAGTTTTTTTTCCTATTCCTTTTTTCATCCCAGATTTTCACAATAGAAAAAGAACCACAAACTTCGTAATTGAAATTGAAGTTTACACCAGTAGGTTGCGATTTTTTTTATAGCATTGGGTGACAAATTAGTTTACAGTCCACCTGATGGTAAGACGATGCTGTGGCCCATAGACATTCACATTTATCCTCAACTAAGGATCAAAATGCAAAAGCGTTGTCACCCCTGAGGACTAAAATGGAATGCCTCGATTCCAATAAAAAGGGTCTTCGGTTCTCTACACTCACTACACAAAACACAGCAGCATTATGCTGCTATTTTACGCTGGTATTCTATAGAGTGTAGTCGTTCCCCGGTTGAGCCAACCTATTCACATTTACAACCTACCTGCAGCATGACTACCATATATCATATACTGTTTAAGTAAGCTTATTTGAAGATATGTTTCATAAAGTGACATTTATAGATATAATTTATCTTAGAATATTTCAGCATAAAATTAAGGATTTTAAGAACTTATGGTCCTTCATTTGTACATAATAAATAGGAATTTCTGAAAGATGTTTGGTTTACATAGTTTACAACTTGCTGTTTTCCGCAACTCCACATCTAAGCGCGTATTTTGCGTGGGTACTAGATTATTGGTTACAAAATGTATTACAATGTATCCATAAAGGAATCTTTAATTTAGTTTTATATTTGTCAAAGTTGAAAGTTTGTGTATGTGTGTTGTACTATATGTTAGAAAAATCATCTACAAATCCATAGCTAAAAGTTAAAGAATATTTAGTGATACAAACAAACAATACATAACATTATAATAAAAGTGATAATAACTTGTATCCAATGCTCTATGAAGTTTTGAATCCAAGCTAATTTGACAATTCTGAATATTACATAATTATGTTAGTGCATAAAGTTGCACCTTATTTTTGTCCCACTGCTGAGCCCAGGCTTTTTCTCACTTCTGAGATTGTTTTGAAGGAAAGGAATTTGTTTTTTTTTAAATTCATCAGACATGAAGGTTTCATTACTGTTTTCCTTCACCCGTCGGTCATATTATGGTAAATCAGCACTTATAATTGCAATTAATAATTTCAGCTGGTGGTGCTGGCTAGAATTTCATTTAGGATATATTATGCATGCATACTGTGAAATTTATACACATAATGCTGATGTAATATAAACCCTTTCAACTACATCGGTATTATATGCATATTAAATTCAAAAAATATTTTGCCACTTTTAAAAGTAAATTTAATGTGGTATTTAATATTATACAATAATTTTTATCATGGTTTTGCCATGAGTTCCTTCCCACTAAATTTCTTGGCTTCTAAAAGGGTTGTCTCATTTCCATGTTGTGAACTTAAAATAGAATAAACTTAGACCAAACAGACATTGTAAATGCATTTATCATAACCATTACTAAGATTGTCTGTATTGTTGATAGAAAAGTGTTATTTTTCAGAAATCTACAATGTTAAATATAAGAAACAATGGTTATATTTTCATACGTATGGCATAAAGAGATCCTACATATTTTCACTTAATTGAAGGAAAGATTATACTCTACACAGTAGATACATTTGTTAACAATTTGACTTGTACCCACAGTAAACAATTAATGTGCATTTTCAATATGTATTGATGAGTTTTGCTCACTACAAAGAATTGTTCTGTGTATAGGTTTTAATCTTGTTTTTGAGTGATAAACCTTATGGCCACCATTCAATACAAAAGATCTAGTCATGAGTACAGCAACTTGCTGAATGATAGTTTATTCTCAGTTTACTGTTCAGTTCTGACAAATGGCAGCTTCTTGTTTACCTAAATATGACAGTCAGAAGGATTTAGGATATAGTATTCCATGCATCCTGGCTGTACTCTTGATACATACGGCTATAATATGTATATTATAATGAGTGAGCAAGCTATGTAAAAGCTGTGTAAAAGTAAGATGTTTGTCATTGTGTTTGGTATGGCAAGCCATTCATTCTATGAACTCAAAGAACGCTGTGTTGTGTGTATGCATAGCATAGAATGGGGTACTGTGTCTAAAGAAAGATCAAGGTTGTCATTGTGTAATTGAATTCTCTCTTCACATGTTCTTAACATAGTGATATAATAATCTGTGCAGCTATGCATAGTGATGTATGTGTTATGGAACAAGTGGTTGATCAAAAATAAATGCCCTAGTAATAATTATCAGGGCACTGTTTATACTGACCGGGCAATATGAATAGTGACTAGTCGAATCGGGCTATGTAATCAATACTGATTTAAACTTCATTATTTATCACATTATCTAGTTATTATGAATATAACTATGTAAATGTTGTGCGATTTGATATATCCTAACCTAAATCTATTAATCGGTTTTAAGACGATAAGTTAATAATATACCAAATCTGAAATTAACAAGTTTAAAATGTGAAAGAAGAGAAAATAATTTTGCAGTAGCAGTTAACAGCAGTAAGGTATTCCTTCCTTTGCATTACAAAGAAAAAAAAAAATACCTTTGTAAAAAACTTTATTCCCATTGTGTTTAAATCTCAAATATGTACCTATGTTAAAAAAAATCTAACCTAATATATTACTCTGCCCAGACTTTATGCATAAAGCCTGATCAATTTAACTATTTCAATAGTTTTATGTCACATTGCATAATCATATTGGGCATTATTCATACTGCCCGGGCATTGTGAATAATGAATGCCCTATTAATCACTTGATTCAAACATATAAGCTCTTTGTCCATATTTGTAATTATATCTTTTGAAAAGCTATAGCAACTATTAAAGTCATCAGTCATGACACACATCATACTACAAATTAGAAGAAAATATAACAAGAATGCAACTGTAGTCAGGCAACTAACAAACCAAAATTCTATATGGACATTTGTGTAGATTAATCACACTGTGTGTAGCAGATATGATATATAGATGTACTCGTATGTAGTAATGAGCGCATGTTGTTTGTCCCTCAGGTGTAATTATTCCGTACCCCGTGTGTTCGAACGCACTATGAGACCTGATAGTAATGTTTGAGATTACGGGTCTTAGACGGAACCTCCAGCACCTCCAGAGAGGACTGCCCAGCTTATCAGCCAATGTGCTGAGAAAGGCGTTGGTCTCATCAAATACGTGCGTAGAAAGAAACATTAACCACACTAGCATCCGCAAACTTTGCCGACGCAATGAAGTAATCCACCTGAAAACAAAATATAGTCTTCTGTGCCGGCGAACTGAAGTAAAGAACCATTGTAGTATTTAGTCATGGTGTGGAGGTGGTGCTTAGGCTGACAGCTTCAGGCTGATAGTCTTATTTCAACAAGTTTAAACTGCTTTTTTTTTCAAAATCAGTGGCTGTCATAGACAATATTGTATTTAATTCATCTTGAACAGCTACATAACCATTAACTAATGAATCTGTGCAAAATTACCACTATTAATATTTTTTACTATGGAATGAATTTGAATTTGCATTTACATATTTATCTGTATTAAGGGTAAAGGGCGTACCCCTTTAACGAATATTGAACATAATTATTTCAACCAATTCATTGGTTAATTGAAGTGAATCTGTATTATTTATTTTACTATAAGTAGCTTAAATTGTAGTAGGTATATTATATTAAAGAAATAAGAACCTACTTGTGTAAAATATCTGTGAATGATTTTTGTAAATAAACTGCATTAAATGATTATAATATTTTATTGTGTTGTCATTTAAAGAACCAACAGTGATTACCGGATGGTTTCAATATTACGGGAGGTCTTCACTCTCTTACCAAAAGTTACCAAACCAAAATACAAGGATTAGTAAACAATTCTTAACTATTTACTAAGCAATATAAATTAATTACGGGCGCAAAAATGTATTCTATTAATATATAATCTGAACTAGACTTGCAACGAATATTCGGTATTCGGCCCATTCAGCTACTTTTATCCTATTCGGCCGAATACCAAAAATGTAGGTACTATTTTGCCAAATACCGAAAATCTAAGTACTATTTTCCAATAAAAATCAAGTATTATTTTGCCAAATACCGAAAATCTAAGTACTATTTTGCCGAACACCGAAAAATTAAGTACTATTTTGCCGAATACCAAATGCTTAAGTAAGAGGTTTTATTGTAGTCCGATAATTGACGAAATGAAAATATTCACTTATTTTATAATCATTAGAGTAGTCATAGGTACATAATCAACTTCCATATTATAAAAAAACTATCAGATAAATGTCTGTGCACTTGAATAATAGCAATTAATGGAAAGATAGGCAGTAGTTTACACCTTTTCTTCTCACAGACAATCTCAGCTTCAGAGAATATAGACGCTCTGAAGAATAAACACTACTTCATTCCCAGCTGAATACTTTGTCTAATATTCGGCCAGGAAGTCCGCAGAAAATTCGGTATTCGACGTGTGGCCGAATATACTATTCGTTACAAGTATAATCTGAACTAGCTTTTAAAATCTGCTGAAAAAGTAAAAGTGACCATTTTACTGCAAAAAAATTTATTTCTGTATGAAATCCAATCACTAACTCCAATTAACCCCACTACAGTACTGGGAAAGTGAATAACTCCATAATTAACGATATAATATATTTGTATTTACGTCACGTCTGAAGGAAAAACGAAGTTTTCGTTGGTATTTAATGTGACATCAAAAATGTCCCATCATCGGAGTCTGACGAGGCGGTGTGCTGCGAGCTACTAGAAGCTTTGCCTGAAAACTGCTCCGACATGTTCTCATAATCCTGTACTCCAATTATGTTCGTCAGAAGATCACCCAGCGTTATTGTCTATAATCGAAAAGTTTATTTTAAATCGTTAATTCATGATTAATACTGGCAACAACAGCAAAAATAACTAATACTGGCAACTCCAGGCAAAAACCGTCCTCTACCAGTGGCCGCGGCAAAGTATAATATTTTTTTCCAGGGTACACCCTTGCGTGCCGGAACAAACATCTCTCAAGTAGAGACTCCTTAACGAGTCTCTCCAGTTCAACTTAGAAAACAAAGGTTTGCAAATTTACCACCGAAAAGTACCCCTTTGACGTTTCTTCTCACTTTGAAGGCACTCCCTTCGGTGCCTCATTCAGTATTGGGATCCTCTGCGTCGACATATTAAATGACATTACTTACGCTATCATCATCATTATCAGCTTGCGGCGGTCTACTACTGGACATAGGACTCTCCCAAAGCGAGGCCACTTACTTCGATCTTCGGCTTCACGCATCCAGTTGCTGCCAGCAGCATTGCTCAGATCGTTGCTCCATCTAGCCAGGGGACGTCTGACACTGCCTTTACCTAAACGCAGTCTTCACTATGACACGTCTACTCCAACGAGTATCGCATCCACGACAGATGTAACCAGTCCACTGCCACTTCAGCTTGCAAATACTACGGAAAGCTACGTCGGTGACTGGTTCTCCGGCGAATTTCTTCGTTAGGAATCTTATCTACTATACCCGAAAAAAAGGCTGTATTGGCCTCCAAGAAGCTTAGTAGAGCAGATGCCAGTATTTTATGCATGTGAAATATGTAAGTAAATGCTATGGCCCAAACATCTCCATTTATTCTAATTATTAAGAATAAAGATTCAGATGCGTTGTCACCCTTTAGTTCTAAGCGGAACGTCTTCTTTTTCAGTCAAAAGGGTCTCTGATTCTCTAAACTCACCAAAAACAGCAGCATTAAACCGCTATTTTACGCTGGTATTACAATTTTGAAATAATTTTGAAAACAAAACTTCACCTCTGGTAAAAAGGAGAAATATTCGTCGCTCAACATGGTTCTCTCCTCAAAGCTGTGATCACAAAGAATAGACAGCAGGTACCACGACAATTCCCGCGGGAACCGTTCTCCTGAAAACATGAGCTTCACCGATTGAGAAAGCTGAGATGTTGGAAGGGATTGTCAACATTTATAATGTCCTCCAGACCGAATTTCGGTCACGGTGACTAGCCATCGGTGCAGAACAGGACTATAGTGTCTAAGTGTATGCGCAAGCACCGGTGGACTCTACGCCCTCACTATCATAATCAGATGGGACGGTAAATCGACACGACTGGAGAGCGAATAGGCGCATGACCAACGGCTTTACTTGCTTTCCAAGGCATGGGGGTGAGACACCGCTAACTTCCTGACTCCGGGCAGCTACTGAGAATTTCTTGACGGAAAAACTCAGTAAATAAAAATGAAATAAAATATATATATTGAAACCATGGGGTCATTGCGAGTTCGACATAAGCCGTCCTTGCCCCCGCGAGGCGGGTATGCGTAGGCATTTCCCCACGTAAAAAAAAATAGTCTTAAATCTTGCTCTGGTACACTCGGGCTTAGATTTCATTTTATTCATTCATTTTATTGATAAAAGGATGTCTGGCTGATGGTTTCACCAAATCATACTTCCTATCAAAAGTAGGTTTTGTGTTTTATAGCCTCACGAACTATCTCGGTCGGTATCTTTTCGAACAAAAATCGGAAAAAAATAAACTATGACATCAATTTATTACATTGGTATTTATGACGTCAGAAGTCAAAAACTATGGATGCCAAACCACTCGAAATGTTGGAAAAATAAATTGTACTCAAATCAAACTAGTTAAAATTCATTAAATGTATTTATCAATTTACACTATTCAATGTGAAAGTCTTATTATTCAATGTAGGCTTGTAAAAGCTCATATGAACGAGAAAATCTACACTGGTTTAGAAAACAAGAATTTATTAGAAAGGAACCTGCAAGAAGTTTTGAAAAAAAATCATTAACATCATCATCATTACAGCCCTTCACAAGTCCACTGCTGAACATAGGCCTACCCCAAGGAATGCCACAAAGCACGGTCCTGAGCCACCTGCATCGTAACAGGTCATCACTCCATCTAGTGGCTGCATGGCCATCCTCGCCCTGCACTTCGTTTACCGGTAGGTACTAGGTTGCCACTCAAGAACCTTTCTTCTTGAAAAGAAATGCCATGTTACAATTTCATTTACAACTTATAATAAATCAGTACAATGCCAAAAGTACTTATATTAATATTTTAATAAATATTCGCGTTATAACATAAAATATAATAATAACTTTCTCACCATGATTTCTTAACATGCTTATGAACTCGTCCCTCGTAATGACATAGGAGTTCTCGTGAATAGATGCGAAGTTTCTAAATGCATTCCTGAGGCTCCTGTAGTCCTTGGCGAACGCGGACCGATGATTCAAATATAACTTTACAAACTCCTCGAAGTTTATCTCGGTTGAGGGGCGTCGTTGGCACACTTTGTACTTCGCCTCAACGATCAGATTTTCGACCTGAATTTCCACGAACTCTAAGTGAAAAGTAACGCATTGCGATGGCGGAATAAAGAGGCGATGCCGTGGATGTCGTAAGAGGCAATGATTTTTAATATTAACTTTTTTTGTATTATTTCAAGCGATTTTGCTGGGGTAAGATCTATTAATGTGGCGTTATTTAGATTTTAAGATAATTAAAAAAGTTATATATTTACTATGCACTAGATTTCGCATTCCGAACACTCACTTTGTTCAAACGAACTGTACTGCAATCCGTAGACACACTAAATGACACTAAAGTAAGGTGTGTACTTTGGTGTCATTTAGTGTGACTTCGATATTCATACAGTGCGGAGCGGCGCTACAAATATAAAAATTGGTTGACCCTGCAGGCCATCCCTGGAACTTCCCGCTAATTTCAAATGCAAAGCGCTCCAAATTTCACCAAATTATGTTGCGAAATCTCGAAATGTTAAAAAAAAATTTTTTTTTAAATTCCTTCTCCTTCGATATCTCACGAACGACTGAACCGATTTTTATTTTCCAAACGGCATTCGACGTCATTTTTTTGAGGTTAAGAGCTGATTAGTTTTGGAAATTGATCGGTAAAGTCGTTTAAGTTATTCCAAAAAAAAAAAAAACAATTTTTAAAATATTTTATTTTGAGATTTCTCAAAATCTACTAGTCCGAATGAGTTCATATATCACCAAATCTATTCCACACTGAGATCTTTAGAACGCTGTAAACTGCATCTCAATCGATAAAGACCTTCAGGTTTTACATACTTACACACACACACACACACATACATACATCCGTACGGACGTCCACGTGAAATTAGTCAGAATAGCTTCCTGGGATCTCAAAACGTCAAGATCTGATGAAAACTAGATTTTAGAAAATCGGGGTGTAACCAATAACTTCCCTATTTTTGAAAATTTTCGATTTTCTTAGCGGGAAGTTAAAAATTTAAATCAAAGTTTGAACCTGGACGTAGGTAAATTACAATTCAGTAGACAAGTTACTAAAATTATTTGCTGTTCAAGTGAAAAAAAATATAGGTAATAATATCGTAATGCTACAATAGAAATAAATATTTCTTCATTTAAATGCTACTCAATATACAATCATATAATAAGATGTAATTGTGACATAATATTATGTAATATTATATTAGCACATATATGCATTATAAATGACAATTTGAAAAAAATGTAAGTACTCGATATAATTAAAAAGTACCTGGATGACCGGGCTTTGCTCGGTGTTTTTTGGAAATCGTGTTTTTTGTATATATATTTAGATACAATTTACATACTGATGAAATATGAATAGTATTTTTCGATCTTACCGACATAATAAAAAATACTGAACTGGTTATTTAAATAAAAAATCATGAGTACAATTAGTTTAATCTAATGTTACGTATTTTAAAAAAAAGTACTAAAAAGGCCTTGAAATAATAAATTTTCTCACAAAAGAAGGGAACTTGAAAAAAAAAAAAGGAAAAAAAGTCGATCATAAGACATCTGGACTTGAACCGCGGTATCACAATTTCGGGATCGCCCGTTATCCCCTTGAATAATTATACCCTTTAATGGATCGGCAAAATTTAAGTACTTTCGTATTCTAATGATATTTTAGCAGTTTTTCATTGTCTGAAGACATGGAGACATTTTTTAAAAACGAATCCTAGTTAGGTCGATTTATTGCTCCCGAAACCCCCTGCACACTAAATTTCATGAAAATCCTTGGAGCCGTTTCCAAGATTCCGATTATATATATACAAGAATTGCTCGTTTAAAGATATTAGATTAGATAGATAGATAGATATAACTACCCACGTAATAATAACCTATAATGACAAAAGCCCGCGCAGGCGCAACGCGCGCTCTTGTACCGTAGTACATATAACTAAATGTTAAAAACCATATTTTATTTTATCATTTGAAAATTTCCAAGTATTTTTGAATGAAATATATTCTAGACGACTCCTAGCATTGCTCTCTATCTGTTCGTGAAGATTCATCACAAGCGACGACAGACAGGCAAAAATAAATTGTTATTCGTCCGGCCATGCAAATAATCCCCTCAGCTCAATAAGCCAGCTATTTTATTAATACAGGCAGACACTACAACTTTATTTATATTGTATGTATATACGTCGTAGGATAATTAGATAAACGGAATTTTCGGAAAAAATCTAGGGATATCACAAAAACGCCGATAATTAGACAATTTGTTTTTGTTTTTTTTTTTTTTAATAAGAATATGCATAATGCTATAATATTACTAATATTCCCCCTAACCACTCGTGGTAACCTGAAATTGCTTGTGTTACGAGTGGTTCACGCCAGTAGTCGAATGGCGGATTCGAAACCACGACCTTTTTGATTTTGCGGCCCGCGCCCTGTCATTAGGCTACTGTCGCTTCAAACAGTGGCTATGACATTTCTCAACCTTACAGAAAAAAACATTAGGGGTTTTGCAAATTTGAATATATAAGGGGAAATATACCTCACTTACAGATCCAGCAAATAAGTGAGGATAATTAAGGTAACAAAATCAAGTTTCCAAAAACATAACATTCAAATATTAAATAAATCAAAACTTTCATACTAACTAACTAACCAAGCCTTTTACTTTTAAAATATCAATATTTTCACTTAAAAAGAAATTACCCCTCTACTTTCCATTTAGCCATTTGAGGTTATATTTCCCCTTAACTCTGATCGGCTTGATTTTGGTTTATAGGCGTGTAGGTTATAAGTAATAATTTTTTTTTGTAAAATGATAACCTTTCACTTTTTACAAAGGAATATTGACCCAAAGTTACTTCTGTAAAAGCCCTTGCTCACCTCCGCAGCTACGGCTTATTGGTCACCTTTTGCTACGGCAGGCGGGGCTGCTCTCCCTTCACGCCTACGGCGTTACAAAAACAATCTAGGGGTAGGGCAGACAATACTGCGTGGAGTCGGGGCATGCTGATTCGGTTTTAGAATAGATTAGATAGATAGAGAGATTAATCCCAGCCGCCAAATTTCGTGAACGCACTACGCGGCAAACGTCCCGATACCATCCACAACATCTGGATGCTTGGCGGTCCATCACTCACAAGGAGTTTTCTTCCGCGTACGACCTCTCTGTGGAATAGTTTACCACCAGCGATTTTTCCAGAGCGATACGACCTAGGGAGTTTCAAGAAAAGATCTTACTCCTTTCCAAAGGGCCGGCAACACACGTGCAATTCGGCGGTAGTCACTTAACATCAGGTGAGCCGCATGCTCGTTTGCCCCCTATTTTATACATATAAAAAACAGATTCGACCAATCATCTAATTTTAGTTATTCGTTATAATTATTATAAGTTTTCGCTTTATCCCTAGATTTTTTATCGAAAATTCGGTTTATCTAATTATCCTACGACATATTTACCATAACATAACATGACAAAAGATAATTGGTAGTATGAGAAAAATATTACAGCTTCCTATAGATAGTGGCATAACCATCTCCTTTACGTCAGACGTAAATACCAAAGAGCCGTTGTAGGTGGCTTAGGGGCTAAGCGGTCGCTGTAAATTTCACAGTACGCGAGAAACCCGTGTTCAATCCAATGAAATCGTGAATTGCAATTATAAGTGCAGATTTACCACGAGCTCGGCGGTGAAGGAAACATCGTGAGGAAATCTGCATGTCTGAGATATAAGAAAAAAAAGGTTTTCGAAGACATGTGAAGTTTGCCAACACGCATTGGGGCCGCGCGGCGGACATTTCCTTGCCCTAAAACTCTCTTAGAAATTAGAGGAGGTTTGTGCCCAGCAGTGGGATACGCTGCAACTTAAATACCAAATACCCTAGGTGAAGAACCTGTAAGTGTGAAAGTGAGTGTCTCCTTTAAGAGCATTCTTTGATGGCAGGGTGAACCGCGTATATGTGAGGCAGTGGCGTATCACTAACCCACCCTCCAAGGAGGGCTACAGTCACTGTCTCGCTCCTCAAGGGGGGCTTCAGGATTGAGGACCCCAAGTCCTTGTGGTACCAATTCCTGAAGCCCCTTGGGGCTAGTAAAACGTGAATAACACAAAACTCCTGAAGTTTTGTCTTAGTCAAGTTCAAATAAAATAATCTTTATCAAATTATACTGTTTTATTATTTTTGGCCGTAGATAGTGCCGCCCGACCCTTGTTCTGACTACGCCACCGATTTGAGGTACCTAATCACAAAGTTTTCCTTACACACCAACGCAAGATGTGAACAACTTGTCCGGAAGAGTGAGGATAGAAGTATAATATAGAGTATTACTTTGATAAAAATATTTTTTAAACAATTGGAGAGACAAACATGTGCTTTGGTCGTCGGTAAATATGGGGATGTCCCGTCGTCAGCCGAGCAAGCGGTTGTCATCTGATGGTGAATGGGCTCTGCAGCTTACACCACACAAAGAGTGATAAAATGCATGTGTTATAATGATTTCTTATATTTAAGCGAACAATAATAATAATAATAGTAATAATACTAGTTTTTACGGAATTTATCGCGTATATTTTAACTTTTTAAATACCCGACGTTTCGAACGCTTTACAGCACTCATGGTCACGGGCAGGACTGAGATGTTCAACGTCCATATGTCATAGTTAACCGCGGTTACCATAGATTAAAATTTAACTTTTGTTCCGATCTATGCAGTATGAACTTATGGTATCTTGAAGTCTTGCAGTTGCATGCTTGGGTTGGGATTTAATTTTATTTATTATAGGATCCCAAGCAGATGGTAGCACCCAGCCATCTTCTCTAATGAAATTAGGATGTTTTTTGATTTCAATAGCTTCGCGAATCATCCTTGGAAGGAATCGGTGTTCTTTAGCGAGGATCTGCGGTCTATCAAATCTGATGGAGTGACGGGGGCGATCCTGTACGTGTTCACAGACTGCAGACTTCCCGGAGCGTCGATTCTTCACATCAGCTATATGTTCTTTAACGCGGGTTTTTATTGATCTTTTAGTTTGTCCTATGTAGGAGAGACCACATTCACAATCAAGCTTGTACACTCCTGCATCTTGCAGAGGGACATTACACTTGACCGATGGTAAAAACTGACCAATCTTCTTCAGCGGCTTGAAGTATGTTTTGATGGAAGCGCGCTTCAAGATGTAGCCAATCTTGTCAGTGACTCCTCTAACATATGGCAGTACAGCAGACTTTGAGGAGAAAGCCCTGCTTAGTTCTCCCATAAATCCAAGGTTCTACAAGCGGTACGTAGATGACACTTTCACAATTCTACCTTTAGATAAAGTAACTGCATTTTTAGACCATCTTAACTCTATAAATTCTAAAATTCAGTTCACAATGGAGTTAGAGGCAAACAATTCCTTAGCTTTTCTAGATGTGTTAGTAATTCGGAATCCTGATAACACCTTGAGCCATACTGTGTATAAAAAAAAGACCCATACAGATAGATATTTAAACGGTGATTCTCACCACCATCCTTCACAGTTAGCTACCGTGGGTAAATCTTTGTTTCAGAGAGCACGAGGGATCTGTGACAGTAAACACCTGGCTGCAGAGCTCCACCATGTCAAGCAAGTTTTGCATGACAACAAGCTTCGAGTCCCGCGCCTACGTCACAGAGAACGAGTGAAGCCGGCAACAGTCGAGCGTGTACCTGCTGTACTGCCGTATGTTAGAGGAGTCACTGACAAGATTGGCTACATCTTGAAGCGCGCTTCCATCAAAACATACTTCAAGCCGCTGAAGAAGATTGGTCAGTTTTTACCATCGGTCAAGTGTAATGTCCCTCTGCAAGATGCAGGAGTGTACAAGCTAGATTGTGAATGTGGTCTCTCCTACATAGGACAAACTAAAAGATCAATAAAAACCCGCGTTAAAGAACATATAGCTGATGTGAAGAATCGACGCTCCGGGAAGTCTGCAGTCTGTGAACACGTACAGGATCGCCCCCGTCACTCCATCAGATTTGATAGACCGCAGATCCTCGCTAAAGAACACCGATTCCTTCCAAGGATGATTCGCGAAGCTATTGAAATCAAAAAACATCCTAATTTCATTAGAGAAGATGGCTGGGTGCTACCATCTGCTTGGGATCCTATAATAAATAAAATTAAATCCCAACCCAAGCATGCAACTGCAAGACTTCAAGATACCATAAGTTCATACTGCATAGATCGGAACAAAAGTTAAATTTTAATCTATGGTAACCGCGGTTAACTGTGACATATGGACGTTGAACATCTCAGTCCTGCCCGTGACCATGAGTGCTGTAAAGCGTTCGAAACGTCGGGTATTTAAAAAGTTAAAATATACGCGATAAATTCCGTAAAAACTAGTATTATTTCAATGCATGTGTTATATTGGCTTTATCTTTCAAAACTTCACAACGACGAGTTCACTGTAAAGGATTGGATAGTATCCTATCCACCCCTTCGAACTCTTAAGCGATTAAAAGGAGCCCGAACATTTAGTAAAACCTAGATAAATATATATTGAAATAAATACCTCATATTCAGAGGGAAAGAAACCCAGCGCCCTCATCAAATCAGGGAGCGCGTCTAAAGGGATGTAGTCCTTGACGCGTCTCATAGACGGTGAGAAGGTGCCTTGGCACAATATCTGGATGTAGTAAAATAAGTCGCGGATCTCGTGGAACAGCCAGCCAGGCCGACCGTTTTCGATTAAACAATAGTAGGGATCGAGGTCTCCACCTCCCAGCTTAGTTGTTTTGTCTAACGCACTAGAAATGAAAAAGACAAAAGAAAATTTAATATTTTGTTGCAACGTGACGTGGTTCCATCACCCAATTTTAATTCCGTTTGATAGATTTAGATCTGTCACTTATAAGAGTTACAGTTACCCGACTAACTACAGACAGACGGGGTGATCCGTCTGCAACAGATGACGTCATCAGTCCGTCTAGGTCATCACTTACTTTGTTATTACAATATACTAGGACAGCATCATATCCTGAGAAAAATAAGTTTGTTTGTATAGCATCTACAGATTTCTTTATAGAACATAAAATGTTCATGCTAACAATTTTTTTTCTTTAATAGAATTACGATCGATACCCTACAATCTTATTTTCTTATATATAATCTATATAAGCTTATCTTCTTTTTGAAACCAATTTTTATGATTTCGAGTTACTATTAGGAAGATGCTGCCGCCCGTTTCCCGTTTAGTTTCCTTTTGTCGCCACTTACGACACCCACGGGATAATATACATATGGGATAATATACATATGGGATAATATACATATGGGATAATATACATATGGGATAATATACATATGGGATATTCTTACGCCGCCAATGCACGACAAATAGTGACAGGTACCTGTAATCAGCAGCCCACTGTGTCACGCAGCTGTCCTTCGCTCCTATTGTAAACAGAGCACCGTGGTCTTCCCGATAACACATCTGTGTCACCTAAACGAATTGATAACTATAAACAAGCTTTCGATTACATTTTTAGGGCATTATTTTTTATTTATCCTTTATTGCAAACACCTTTGGCTAGGGGTGACAAAGGTCGCAGGGCTTCGAGGTGATAGATACGGTGTATTTCCCGTGCACCCCTACATGAAGGAGTGGAGAACTCCAGCCTTTGAGTAATCAACCAACCAAAGAGTCCAGCCCTTTGGCGGGCCTTGTAAGGGCTATCGCCGTCTGCGCTACGTAAGTGTACAAAAGCGTTACCGTAGACTAAACTACTAATCAAACTACTTATCTTTCTCTTTTATCTACTTCTCTCTATAATTAATAGAGTCAGGTGCTACTTTGCGGAAATCGATTGCATTAAATATGTTAAATATTGATTACCTAAGAAGTGCATAATAAAATGATGAGTATTTCTCTTATCTAGTTAGCAGAGCAGAGCACCACACACAATTTTATTTAATATGTGTATAGATGAAAAATATTAACCTCTATTGGATGCCCCAACAGACCGATGTGTTTCCATGGATTGCCATCTAGAGGCATCTTCTGTAGACCAATTATATTTTTAGTGGCGAACAGGAGATATTGTGAGATCTCGTCTCCTTCTCTCTTAGTTACCAGTTGGATCTTACGTACTGGATGCTCGAAACGAGGGCCGAGTATTGTAGATAGGGTCATTGTTGTTTTATAATTTATAATTTTATATTTGTGCTGGAAAAAATAATAGAAAATTATTATAATCAACCCTTAAAAGTTTTTTTTTATTTGCTACAAGCGCGTTGTTTAGTAGCACAGCGGGGTAAGCTAAGTTAACATTCTATAAGTAATCGTTAACGTTAATAAATAAATATGAATAAAATCAACGATAAGTCACATAAATATCACGCGATTGAACGTTAAGATATTTCATTTCCATTCCATTCATTATTTTTTTATAGTTTTCCATTACCAATCGTTGACAGCTCGTGTCTCGCCAGTAACGCAAAGTCAAGAATTTGCGTTTAGAAAAAGCCGAAATTGTGAGCTTTTCAGGTACTAATTAGGCACCTAAAAAGCCTCTAATTTTGCCAAATTTAGAAATTAGGTGCTCTAAAATGTTCAAGAAAATGCATGTGTGAGAAATAAAAAAAATACTTTACATCGGACACTTCCTTATTCTAAAACACTGAGAAATGCGATGTGGCCCAGCAGTGGGAATTTTGTATATTATTACTTTACTATATTTAATTGGACCCTACATTTCTTTACTAAAGTCATAGCCAAAATAATAAATATTGTAAGTTAATGATATGTACAGCATGTACTTACTTCGTCATTTGCGACTAGAATCATAGGTAAATCAGTGCGACAAGTTTCCGGATCCACATCTTTTGGATTAGGCCAAGGTATACCGGTCAGCGGGACAGCCGTCTGGTCTATTCTATCCAAGCTTAGTATTTCCAGATACTCGTCAAAGCTAGCTCCAATATCGTACTCTACAAGGATGCGGTCTGCGCCGAGTGAGACCAGCTTGTAGTCTCCGTTTCCGTTCTTTTCGGGCAAGAAGAAGACCGCGGTAATATCTTTGTAATGCGCCCTGTGCTTCGCGATGAACTTCCACGCCAGGGCAGAACAATCATACTTGTACAGGCATATCGTTCTACCCTCATCCTGCAAAATTTTCATTGAAAGTAAAGCGATATTTCACTAAAACAATTCTTAATTTATGCTAATTGTTTTTTTTAATTTGTTATTATTATCTATATACTTTTTTATAGAATAAGGGTGGCAAACGAGCACACAGTTCACCTGATGGTAAGTGAATGCTGTGCACATATACATCTACATCTACCTTTGATTAAAAATTAAAATGCACATGCGTTGCCACCCTTGAGGGCTAAGATGGAATGCCTAGTTTCCAGTGAAAAGGGTCGCCGGTTCACTACACTCACCGTACGAAACAACGAATATGAAACAGCATTGAGCTATTTTACGCTGGTATTCTCTAAGAGCGTGGTTCTTCGCCGGACAGTCCTTCCTTACACTATTTTCATTGCTTTTTTTTTAATAAATAATATGATACAATAAAACCTTTAGTAGAATAAAATGTGTTAAAATAAAATAAAAAAAATCTAAATCATCATCATCATTCAACCCATAGATACTGAATATATAGAATATATATATATATATACTACATAGGCCTATCCAAGGAATGCCATAAGTTTTAAAATTTAAAAATACGGTACTACGTTATTTTACAAGGAGTAGAAAATTTTTAAACGTAAGTTCAAATACATATATAAATAATGATATATTTACCGTTTTTGCAGTTTTTGAAAATACAAGTAAATAAGGCTTCCACTTTTATTTTAAATTATCCCAATATGAATGTGATTTATGGACAATAACGTTTTCGGTTACCGGAATTATTCGTGCGTATTACGAATAATGTGCGTGCGCAGTAAAATCAGTTAAAATAATGCAATCACGCATTCTGAACTTTAAAAGATAAAAAGTACAGAATATTAGAGATTTTTTTAAATTACTTTTTCGTCACTATATTACTTATTCTGAACCTTCTCTGCAAATTTGGCCGGTTATTGCAAAATAACCCTGTATTACACACATACCGTCCAGATTCTTAGAAGAGCAGTAAGCTGACCCCTTCATAATAGATAGCAACTCGATACGAGGTAAAGTCAAGCTACAGAGCTGTATTATAACTACTGCACGGACCACGATCGCACAGAGCACCAGCGTAAAATAGCAGCATAATCGTTTCGTATGGTGATTGACGCGCATTGGGGACCGTTTTTACTGGTACGAGGCAATCCATATTAGTGCTCAGGGGTGGCGAAACATTTTGATGTGATAATGAGGATAGATATAGGTGTCAATGGGCTATAGCGTCCACTTACCATCAGGTTGACTGTGATCGTTTATCATCCTTACTTTTATAAAAATTTGGTGTGAACCGAAAAGCAGTCAGATGGGTTGATTTAATATAAATTTTTTGTTTGAGTAATATTAACAAAGTTACGTACAGCGCACGCCAATGTGAGAGAATCAGGGCTGTATGTTATTTCCTTGATGGCGTATTTGGTGTCCCTGAAGGGTTTGTTTGTGCGTATTTCAATCGTGGTTGGGTCCAAGAACAACAATTCTCCTGTATTAAGACCGCAAGCTAGGTGCAAGCCTGCAAATTTATGTTATTTACCTATTAATATTTAAAAATTTACCATTTTTTATCAAACTTTACAAACATAATAAATAACCTAGTCAAAATCAACATTAGTACAATAAGGTACCTGCAGAGAATCAGGCCTGTCGACTAATAAGGCCTAAGTATCAATATGTTTGATTTATATATTACACTAGATTAGTAATTACCGCGCCATAGCGATGCCACTGCACATATGGCCACAGCCATATGCCTAGCTAACGTCAATTCAGTGTTCAATGTGACGCCGACAAAGTTGAGCCGAACGAGCCGCAACAATAAATGGGTAATATATAGTCAAAGAATGCGATTCAAGGTCACAAAAACGTATTAAATCAAGCGGAATCACTTTCCACACATAAGTTTGGTTCATGTTTTCATATAAACGTAAAAACCTAAAATAATTAAATAAGATTATCGAATATTGTGATTTAGATTAAATGTTGCCACTTTTCCGCCTTTGTGATTATCCCACATTACCGGGAGACTATATAATTCACGGAGTAAGTTAATTTGTTACCTCTACTTCTCTCTCATTAAAAAAATTGAAACTTATAATAAAAACTACGTTTTAACTTTCATACAAAATAATTAATTATTCTTATTTTAGTTTATTCATGAATGAGCTATTAAATACATTTCATTACCTATTTTATATTAATAAATTTACATCAATTATCATCATTATCATTACAGCCCTTCACAAGTCTACTGCTGAACATAGGCCTCCCCCAAGTAATGCCACAAAGCACGGTCCTGAGCCACCTGCATCCATCGACTTCCTGCATATCTTACCAGGTCGTCACTCCATCTAGTGTACACTACGCCTACCGGTACGAGGCTGCCACTCGAGAACCTTTCTTCCCCATCGGTTATCGGTTCTTCGAGCTACATGGCCGACCCATTGCCACTTCAGCTTACTAATCCGTTGGGCTGTCGGTTACTCTGGTTTTACTGCAGATATCCTCATTTCTGAGTCACCAGAGAAAATCCGAGCATAGCCCTCTCCATAGCTCCTAGCGACCTTAAGCGTCCTCATACGGCCAGCAGTGAAGGACCACGTCTCAGATCCGTAAGTCATCACTGGCAACACGCACTGGTTGTACAATCTAGTTTTTAGAGAGAGGTATACCTGCAAAGATATGTCGTAATTTCCCGAACGCTGCCCAGCCGAGTTGAATCCGTCGATTGACCTCTCGGTCGAAGTTGGACTTACCTAGTCGCACTATTTGTCCCAGGTAAACGTACTCGTCAACAAATTCGAGCATAGTGCTCCCAACAACTACCTGCATAGGTGTGACATGGACATTAAACATGATCTTTGTTTTGTCCATGTTCATCTTAAGACCTATCCGTTGGGAGGCACTATTGAGGTCATTGAGCAAAGTGCTTAAGTCCTCCAACGATTCTGCCATAAGGACTATATCGTCGGCAAATCGAAGGTGAGTGATGTAATCGCCATTGATGTTAATAGCGTATCCTTGCCAGTTCAGTAGCTTGAAAACGTCTTCCAAAAAGAGAAGAGTTTCGAGGATATAACGTCACCCTGTCTTACACCTCTCTGCAGTTGGATAGGTTTCAAGTTCTGGTTCTGTACTCGGATAGCCATCGTAGCCCTACTGTAACAACACTTCAAACACAACAAACACTTCAGAACTTCGATATACCGACAGTCAACTTGGTACCGCTGAAAGGACTGTAGCACCGCCCAAATTTCGACAGAATCAAATGCTTTCTCATAGCCCACATACGCCTGGCAAAGTGGCAGATTGTACTCTTCGGTCTTCTGTACAATCTGCCGCAGGGTATGTATGTGGTCTATGGTACTGAAGCCTTTTCGGAAACCGGCTTGTTCGGGAGGCTGGAAGTCGTCGAGTCTGCGTGCGAGACGATTCGTAATGACTCTCGAAAACAGCACGTAGACGCGGCTCAGAAGGGAAATCGGTCTGTAGTTCTTCAAGAGACCGTTGTCGCCTTTCTTAAAGAACAAGACCACTGCACTTCTGCTCCACGCCTCTGGAGTAGTGCCACGTGCCAGTGCCATGGAGGACGGAATTGAAGAGCTTCTGAACGACTTCAAGTACTGGTGTTCCACCCGCTTTCAGAAGCTCCGCTGTAATTCCATCCTCGCCTGGGGCCCTACCGTTTTTAATCTCGTGTCTAATCTCGCTGAGACTGACGTCCGGGATATCATCGAAATAGTGTCGGATAAGACTTGCTTTTGTATGGTTACTCACACTTGCATATGGCTCCAACGATGATGTGTACAGCTGCCCATAGAACCTCTCAATCTCACTCAAAATCTCAAGTGTCCCGGAAACGATGCTGCCACACTCAGTCTTCAGCTTTGACAGTTGGCTCTTACTGGCAGACAGATCTCTGGCAAAGACTTTGGAGCCCTGGTTCCGCTCGATCGCTTCTTTAATACGAGCAGTATTAAAGTTGCGTAAGTCTCGCCGCATGCATTTGGAGATCTATCTGTTCAGTTGCCTGTATGCTGTTAAATCTGTTGACGATTGCAGCCTCATCTCCCGTCTAACAGCCATGAGATTAAGAGTGTGATCGGAGAGTTTTTGTGTTCTTCTACGGCGGGTCTTGCAGAACTTAGCTCCGACCGCATGGACAGCTTCCACGAGCTTGTCATTCATATCGTCCACTGCATTGCAATGTTGTAGGCACTGAAAGTGATTACGTAACTCGAGCTGAAAGGTTTCGGGATTCTGGATTAGAGCACGAGGGGGACGGAGCGTTGACTTCATTAGACGAGACCTCTCCAACTTAACGTTTAGGTTCAGTGCGCCTCTAACCATTCGGTGATCGCTGCCAGTTTTCACCCTTGCGATCACTGAGACATCACTGAACAGTTGGCGTCTGGTCGTCATTAACAATCTCATTTTTTGTCGAACCGTCGGGGCTCTACCTGGTTCACTTCCTGTGGGGCTGCTTCTGGAAGAAAGAGTTCATCATAAAGAGTTCCTCTTTCTCCATAAAGTCGACCAGCTGCTGGCCCTTTCGGTTCCGTTGCCCTACTCCAAATTTCCCTAACTTCAGCTCACCGTTTTCTCTTGTGCCTAGTTTTGCGTTGTAGTCTCCCATCAACACCGTGTAATGGGTTTTGGAGGAATTCATGGCTTTGGAAATATCCTCATACATTTCCTCCACCGCCTCATCGTGATGTGCCGAGGTTGGTGCGTAAACCTGTATGAGCTTCAGCGAATACCGTTTGGTGATTCTGAGTATCAGGTACGCGACCCTCGTCGACACACTCCCAATCTTTACAACGTTGTTGACGAGAGACTTGTGGACGATAAATCCGACACCTCCTTGGGACAGATGGTCGCCCTCCCGGTGATAGAACAAGTTGCCGGATTCGAGAATCACCGTGTCCTCCCCCTCTCTTCGGACCTCGGATAATCCTATAATATTCCAGCGCAACTTGTCTATCTCTTCTTCCAGCTCCAGGATCTTCTCGTCAGTCCTCAGGATGCGTGCGTTAAATGTTGCCAGGTCAAGTCATCGTAGGTGGCAACCGAACCTCCACCGGATATTCTTAGCACCCCCTGCCCCGCCGTTACCATGGTCGCCACCGTAGCCAGGAATAGCGGGGCCGCCGGGGACTGGGGGGTCTATTTGTGTAATTGTTCACGGGGCGTATATTGCCATAGGTGCCACGCTTGGCGAGCGGGTTGGCAACCGCAGTTTTTTTTGTCGTACAGTTGCTGTTATCAGGAAGATGCTGCTGCCCATCTCCTGCCTGTTTCCCTCTGTCGCCTTTTACGACACCCACGGGAAGATATGGGGTAGTGGATATTCTTAACCGCCACTACACGGCCGGCACGGCCACATTAATTATAATATTATTAATATATGAATTTTATATTTTATATTGATTTTATTTTATTACATATTTTATATTGTTTGACTTATTAGGACAATAATAATACTTACAATTAACTGCAGCAAAAAAAACTCCTTTTTATTTTGGGTTAAATTTCATATAGTAAGCCACACCAACCCGCCATTGCATGTTTGGTGTGTCTTATCTTTACCTAATCTTAGCGACGGTATTGTTTTCGCAATTTGTGTAAGTGAGACAGATATATATTTATTTAAAATGTGTAGTAATTTCAATGGGGAATGAAAGTGAACGCAAGTAAGACGAAAGTGATGGTTTTTGAAAGAGAAGAAAGCAAAACGGTATGTGAAATAAGAATAGAAGGAGAGTTGATTGAGCAAGTGGATGAGTTTGTGTATTTGGGATGTGTATTTAGCAGGGATGGTAGATATGATAGGGATATAGAACGACGAGTAAATGCAGGGAATAGAGTGAATGGGGCACTACACTCTATTATGAAGAACCAGAATTTGTCAAAACAGGCACGTATGGTAATTCATAATGCTGTGTTAGTCCCTACTTTAATGTATGGTAGTGAAAGCTGGGTGTGGCAGAAGAAGCACGAAAGTAGAATAAATGCTGTAGAAATGCGGTCTTTAAGGAATATGCTAGGGTGTAATCTGAATGACAGGGTGAGAAATTGCGTGATAAGAGATAAATGTGGTATGCAAGATGATGTTGTGACCAGGATTAAGAAAGGAATGCTTCGGTGGTTTGGTCACGTAGAAAGAATGAATGAGGAAAGAGTGACAAAGCAAATTTATATGGCAGATGTGAATGGCCGAGTCGGGAAGGGACGCCCTAGGAAAAAGTTTATCGACCAAATTGGCGATATTTTGAAAATGGGCCAAGTTAGAAGTACCCTTAACCGACGAGCATGTATGCGTAGATATATGGATGTAAAGGAGGCGAAAGAGGTACGTCAGGTTCGTGCCAAATGGAAGTCCGTAGTCTCTGCCTACCCCTCTGGGTGACAGGCGTGAGTGTTTATGTTATGTTATGTAATTTCAAAGCTACGTCGTCGCGGTTGGATAGTGGTTACAATTTTTTCGACGCGCGGTAATGAGGTTTGCTCCTCTAGTTTTGTATAACGTTTTGTTTATCTCAATGAAGTAACATAAATAGTAATTATAAAAACCGATCTTGCTCAAGGAGATAACAACAGACTCCTACTCCACGATGATGTCTACAATTTTACAGAGACGCGCTATCTCGCTTTCTGCCACCAGAGTTGCATTATCTATTATAAGATACCACCGCACTGCACCAATAATAAAAATCTATCGAAATAAATCTTAGATATGCTTTATAATATTATACTTAGCTATCTAAAATTGTAATCTTTATCTTTGTGTTGTTATTATATATACTCCCTCTTCGTGTGTAGTTTTTTGTTTTATAATGTATTTTGTATGACTTTTAAAATATTATAAATGCATATAGATCATACTCTTTTATTACTAAACTAATGTTATAGTCCAAAAACGATCTGGTTTCAGTTGTCCGAACAGTGTAAAGACAAAATGTGTCGAGGAATAAAAGAAAAAAAAAATGTAAGTCCGCCAATACGCACTGGAGCTGCTCGTCGGACAAATTGCTCAATAACCTTCCTAGAAATTAAAGGAGGTCTAGAACTCATCTTCACTACTACCATCATCAATTCAGCCTACTCGTAGATTGCCTTGTAGATTGGGTTGACAACCGCGGTTTTTTATTTTTTATTTTAAGTTAATTTCATGAAGATTCTGTTCTGCCCATTTCCTGACTTAGTTTTCAGCTGTCGCCTCTTACCACACCCACGAGATGATATGGGTTAGTACCTCCTCTCTCTCCTCCTTATTGCAGATTTTTAGTGGTAAGTGATTGGGTGAAATGGCAGTAGGCTGGTTATATACCTCGTAAAACCGATGAACGATAGGGAGAAAGGCCAATTGATGCCACCTTGTGCTGGTAAGCGCATCGTTGGGGCACGACCGTCCAGTACGTAGGTACATAGTACATAGGTACTGGCAAAGATTTAAATGGCGGATCGTTTGCCAGCGTTTCTGGATAATATGGTTGACCCTCACTACTATATTGGATGACCTTTTTTAACGTCTGGAAAAAAATAGGGTGTTAACATGTGTACGAAGTAGAATCCTATGGCACTGATATTTTACAAAAAATAAAAACACAATTTTTGAATCAAACGTTTGAAATTTTTTTTAACAATTACTTTGCCCTTTGCCTTGAGCATGTGACCCTGCGAAGTGACAAGGTCAAAGATGCCTACTAAATTTATTGTTTTATTGCCGTTCGTAAAGTAGGGTGGCTATGATTTGAATTTCGATAGTTTTTAATTGATTTATTTATTTAATTAAAAAAAATTGTTTTAATTTTTGTAAAATACCTGTGCCTCTGTGTACGCTTCTGCTCCCTTCACATGTTACACCCTATTTTTTCCAGACGGTAAAAAAGGTCACCCAGTATAGTAGTGAGGGTCACCCAACACTGCGAGACACGCGGAAACCAGAGTAAGTACACTCAGGAAGTCAATGGATATAGACGGCTTGGAGCGATGTTTCTTAGAAGTCTATGAGGTAGGCCACCAGTAGAGTTGTGATGGGAATATATGATAACTATGTGAGTGATGAGATATTCCTTAGTTACATTTAACCTGATGGTGAATACTTCATGCTGGTAACAGACAGTTGCGGCATAGCCACGTCAACGCTGCACTTGATGGAATCGTCCTTCGAAGGAGTAACGATCTTGTAACGATCTCTAAGGTCCAGTCTCGTGAACAATTTATGCTGGTCGAAGTTATACATTTCTACTGTCCCGTCAGTGTAGCCAACGCAAACAAAAGGCCTGCAATCAGGTAATATCTTCTTTCAGCTTATGTAATGAATAAACATAACGCAGTTGCGGAGTAAATTCCATCGGCTAACGAATCCCACCAGAGTTATACAATCGCACTGCAGATCTTCCGCTTCTCACGTAAGGCTGCGAGGCCATTATTTATTTACGAATAGAATAGAATACCGTTACAGCTTATTAAAGTCTTCATAGGGGGATATTTGCCATAGTTTGCCACGCTTGGCAAGCAGGTTGGCAACCGCAGTTTTTTTTTTAATTTTAAGGCGTTATTAGGAAGAAATTGCCACCCATCTTTCAATTTTTTTCCCTATGTAGCTTCTTACAACACCCAACTAGAATAGAATACAACAGTATTTATTTCCATTCTGGTTAGCCAGTCAAATCTTCATCTATATGAAGTCGTCCACGCAACTCTTCTATAGTAATATGTGAATGAATGCTGTTAAGTTGGCGGATTTTTTTTACGTTGCTCCTCATATTGGACCGACGTCTGGATATCTTCCAGCTGTCCTATACGAGATGTTGTACCGTCATCTGTTGAAGGCCTTGAGGTCTTACTGAGAATTCCCATAGTCGACCCTTACGACGTCGACGGGACGAAATGAGGTGATGGATTCGGGCCTAAATAAAACAAAATATTATAGGTACTATTGAAATAGCTATACTGGATCTAAATGCTGTTGCTAACTGGAATTAAACGTTTGAAAAAAATTACAATTTTTTGCCCTTTGCCCTTGAGCCTGTGACCCTGCGAAGTGACAAGGTCAAATATGCCTACTAAATTTATTGTTTAATTGCCGTTCGTAAAGTAGGGATGGGTATGATTTGAATTTTGATAGATTTTAATTAATTTATTTATTTTATTCAAAATTTGTTTTTATTTTTTGTAAAATATCAGTGCCATGGGCTTCTACTCCGTTCACGTTACACTCTATTTTTTTCCAGAATGTTAAAAAGCTCATCCAGTAAACAGTATGCACTTATAAATCGTCTTATTCTTTAATAAACTGAAATCCGAAACGACGGAACTGATTTAAAAATGTGTGGTCAGACCACGTTGGTGGCGTTTCGAGGCGCGTCTCACAAAGATTCAGAAATCACCCGAGCGAAGGCGAGGCGGATCGCTAAAATAATATTTAACTTTCCCTTTTCGCGTTGGAGTTCATCAAAAGGTATTGTTTTATTGCACTTATATACTTCTCAGGGTGTACGGTAAGAGACAGCGCTGGTGATGTCTTGTTGTCCATGATGATCATGTTCTTCTCCGTTACGAATTCCACGAAGCCGATACCCTGGTCGTTTGTGCCTACGAAGGAAACAATAATATTTATTTTATTTTATTAATTTCTTCACTTCGTGTTACTTTAGTAAATAGTCTGGTGCCCACCGCAGGATGTTGGGTTACCAAGCCAAAATTCTAGAGATCTGTAATTTCACATAAAAATTACTTTAAAGGCCCGTACATTATAATGATATTTTGGCTCTCCCCTTGGACCGCAACAGCGTTAAGACATATGCGCGTGTGTGATTATAGTGTTTATTTTAAAAAATAAATTAGTTTTGAAAATAAATAAAAGTGATATAATTTTTTCCAAGTACTAGGCACGCATAAAACAGTGTGTCAAAACAATCACCCAATACAGAGAAGAGGCATGAGTAAGACAACAACTACTGAGAGCTGAGACAACGAGCGCATCCTAACGCTACTCTGCATGCACGCTCGCACTGTCGCTTGTCGCAATTTATAAGCGTCAGCGGCTAGCGGGTAAATATTAGTATGGTCTAAAGTAATTATTATTTTATTTTACTACAACGTTATAATTTAGATTTATTAAAGTTTTTTTAAGTTATCAAAATGTCAGTTGCACGCACACCTACGAAAATCAGTTCTAAATCTATTCGTCCTACACACTATGGATCAGATTCAGGGATCTATACTCTAGGGAGCTATGAACATAATATAGATGTTAATATTAAAAAAAGATCTAAACGCCGGTTGAAGAACCCATCCAGCACTTCCGATTTAACATTAGCGGACCTAATGGTAAGATTGGATGAAATGAATAAATTGCAAGATGCTAAGTTCGCTTCTTTTGAGTCATCCATGAACGCTTTATCAAAGTAAAATGATGAAATCAAGGACACAGTTATACATTTGTCCGCTAAATATGATGATGTTTTAAATAACTTAAAAAAACTTCAACAAGAAAATAATTTTTTTAAAAACCGCATTAAAACTCTAGAACTTGCTTGAACAATTTGAAAAAAAAATGCACGATCAACCACAGTTGAAATAAGAAATGTTCCGAAATCTGAATCTGAAGGCAAGGAAAATTTAATTGAATTTACAAAAAAGTTCGACACAGTAATAAACGTTCCGATTCAGGATTCGGAAATCCGTGATGTGTTCGGGATGAAGCTGAAAAACAAACCAAACGGTCCTATCATCGTCGATTTCACATCAACTGTTAAAAGAGAAAAGGTTATTATAGGTACAAGAACCTACAACAAAATGAACACCGGACAACGTTTAAGCACTGCGAGTCTCAATATGGATGGTGCCGCAAAGCCTACATATGTGTCAGAACACCTCACTGCATCAACCAGACGCCTATTTTACCTTGCTAGAATGTTTTCCAAAAACACAACTACGAAAACTGTTGGACATCGTTTGGCAAAGTACACCTGAAACGTAACCAAAATGAATCTCGCATACACGTGAGCTGCCAAGAAGATATTTTGAACCTTCAAAAAATATCTGTCTAGGTAATATATGCTTTTTAGAATTACTTAGCTTTTGTTTAGTTACATGCATAGTATATTTCCGCCTTTATTTAAAAAATATTAAAAGTTCTTTTTACGTTAATAAGCCTCATATACACGATCGCATTTCTAACGCATACAAAACAAACAAACTTATTCATACACTTATTTTTACAATTTTCAAAATACATTACACATTATTTGTTAAAAATACGAAAAACAATTTCTTAAATTAAACGTATTTTATGTCTTACCTAGCTCAAAAAATAATATGTGCTTCGTTTTAACGAGGCTTATTGTGATAAATTGCTATAGTTTAGTATTTTTTGTATTTACTATAAAATTCGATTCCATAGCTCACTTGCCTCGTGAATATTATCCTTCCGTAAAATTTAGTGAATTAATTACAATACAAAATGAAATCGACTCTTATAATGTAGCAGATTCCAATATATGTGATGCTGAAGATTGCGTGTCTTTTTTACCTTATTCGAACAAAACTCTTAAATTTTTTCAACAAAACATCCGTAGTAGTTCCGTAGTTTAAAATGTAATTTTTCTGGGTTACCGAATCTTGTTCGAACAAGAGTGGACTGGGACTGCATTGTGGTTACTGAATGCTAGCTAAAATCTATTCATTGCATTCCTCCTTTGGATGGATACAATAACTTTGCTTCTACTAACAATCTCACTTAAAATGAGGGTGTGGTTGTGTATTATAAAAAAGATTTAGTTATCTCAGTGGATGAACCTATAATATCTGACACCAATTGTCTTGTAATTACTATAAATAAAGATACGGTAGCTATTGCTGTTCATCGATCTCCCGGATACAAGAATATTAAAATAATAATTTTCTTCAATCCCTTAATATTATATTACTTAAATATTCAATTAAGCAAAATGTTATATTATTAGGTGATATTAATATTAACATAGCTAAACAAAGCAGAGACGCAAATCTTCCTATATGCTTAGATATGATAGCATTTCACGGAATGTTGCCTGCGTACTTCTTTCCCACGCATAATAAAACATGCTTGGATTATGTAATATTAAAGACAAAATTGAAAGCTCGTTGTCTCATTCTACAAACAACTCCAAGTGATCATTATAGTGTTGCCTTATACATTGCTTCTTCTTCTAAACATAAACCTGCAAAAGTATTAAAATACGTACATTTCGAACTTTTAAACACAGAACTAAAAAATAAGGATTTCAATTCTTTGTACGAGTTCAAAGATGTTAACGAAGCCGCTGTTTTTTTTTCCACAACATACTTCAATCGGCTATTATATCAAACTCAAGAGAAGTCAAAATTTCCAGACGTAAGAAAATCTTGAAACCCTGGATAACTTGGATAGGTGTTTTAAAATGTTTAAAAAATCGAGATAACCTAAATAAGAAACTAAAAAAAGACCCAGATAATGAGACGCTTAAAACTACTTATAAAAGATACAGAAATTATTGCTATTAAAAAAAACTTAAAAGAAACTATGAAAAACTGCAACTTCAAAATGCAGGAAAAGACAACAAAAAACTTTGGAAAGCTCTTTAAGAGATTACTTATACTAATAAACCAAAAGAGATTCCGTTAGAACTAATAGATACAAACAATCCGCAAGCATCGGTGAATGGTGTTAACCAATATCTTGCAAATGTTGGAAGAAACTTAGCTGAATACCTGTATAAAAATAAGCCCCCAGTCCAAACCCATGTCTTAAATTCATGCTGTCACTCTTTTACTCTTCTACTAACGAATGAGAATGAGGTAAGGAACCTAATAGCAGGTCTAAAGAGCAATTGCTCTGTTGGCCTGAATTTAATTTCCAGTGAGACTCTAAAAGCAAACAGATGTTCTAGCCTCTCCGATAGCGTACATTTGCAACTTATTATTTTAAACTGGAGTATTCCCGAGGATATATAAGAAATCACGAATCCACCCTATTCACAAAAGTGGAGACAGAGGCTGTGTCAATAACTATAGACCAATTTCTATTCTTCCTACTATCTCAAAAATCTTAGAACGCATTATAAATAATAGAATAGTAAAATATTTGGAAAATAAAAATCTTTTATCACATGCACAATTTGGCTTTCGAGCAAATAGATCTACATCAGATGCGGTCTTCGAACTAACAAGCTACATAGTTAATGACTTTGACAATAAGAAAAAAACAATAGGAATATTTTTAGATTTGGCAAAGGCATTTGACACAGTCACTGGTTATGCGGAAACGATTCTTGTATTTTTAATTTTATTCGAGGGTATATTGCCAAGCGTTTACCCATCCTTTGACCCTTCATCTCTTCCGTAAACACTGAAAGGGGAAAGGGAGGAGTCTAGAAGGTGACGCGATTCTTTCGACCAATGTGAAGCGCGCCCGACCGAGGTGCTTGGTGGGAAAAGCCAAGACAATAAAGGCGTCTCCTTGCCACGAGCCGCTAGTCTGAACCGCATCACCTGGAGCAGTCGCGCTCCAGAAGTAACCGCCTCACATAGTGTGAGATATCGTCGCGCACCGCCCTCTTCCTTCGCACCACTGGCCTGGATCGCATCTCTGGGGCGCCCCAAAAGAACCCACGTCACGTCGCATCACCGCAACGGAAGCGTCGTCCGCCGCACCAGAATCTCACCCCGGTAAGTGTTTTCCCGTAATTTTGTTCCTACTTGAGCATTTTGTTTATTAGTTAACCCGCCCCATTTTATTTCTCCTAATGTGCTCAAGTAGAATCCCCTCCTAACCTTGGCAAGCAATAGATTTGGAAGGGCGAGTGCATTGTCAAAGGGGCCGCGTGTCACATCCGCCATCTTGTTGAGGCATAAGAAGCACAAACTAATAAGAGTACTAACGTACATAAGAAGTCAGCGCGTATACAGTCCACTTAGTGTAACATCTCGCATAATAGGGTCAAGGCACAACCTGGGAATCGAACTCGGGAACCCTTAGGCCCGCCGCCCAACCATTTTTCTGGTCATTCGAGCGGATTTGGAACTGGTGCCCTATAGCCTCATCGAGTCGAACTGCTGAACCAATTCCTTGGATAATACACTCTAATTTAATATTGGATAGATTTATGTAGTTTTGTTTTAGTTTAAATTTAAAATTTGATTAGTTTATTCGCATAGGTAAATAGATACTTATTTATTTAAATAGTTAGACCCGCTTAATTTTATATCTTACTCGCTATTTGTGATTATACGAGCTTTAAATTCTTATCTAGTCGACGCGTGTTATCTCGTTTGATTGCAAGTTACCTTCAAAAAATATTAGTGACAGCGTGTTCAATTTAACGACGTAATACGGCACGATAAGACAATAGGGTGTTGTGAGATATAGTCGGGGCGCATTGTGTTCATCTTCCAGCGTTGTACGATATTCTTTGTGATTAAACTAATGTTAATTATAGTGATTCAAGATGGCAGTTAGTGGAAAAGAAATTAAACTTAAAACTCTTTACGCCAAGAGGGACGTACTCTTTTCACGTATACAATATATAAGTGATCATATAAAAAATATTAACGTAGATCAGTGCGGGAAACGTTTTTATGTGATATCGAAACGGTGGACTCTTTGCGATCGGATTACGAAAATATATTAGACAAAATTAATAGTTTAGAATTACAAATCGACCCTAAGTATACAGTGAACTATCAACCAATTCTATCATTCGAAGATATGTTGTGTCGAATAAAAATGACGGCAAAGCTCTTACAGTCTCCAGCCCAAAGCGAAGCAAAACCAGAAATCCAGGTACGCCCACGTGAATCACTTAGATTACCCCCATAGATATTCCGGTATTCAATGGAGATATTAAAACTTGGCCGTTGTTTATTAATAGCTTTCAAAACATCCATCCAATCCATCGTTATCGGACGCTGAAAGATTGTATTATTTAATTAGTAAATTGAGTGGTAGGGCACAGTCCATTTGTTCGGGTTTCACACCAACAGCAAACAATTATTCGTTAATATTCGAAACGCTTAAAAACAAATATGAAGATAAGCGAATGTTGGCCTCTGCATGTTTAGACCAGATATTCGATCTTAAAGCTATATCATCCGCGAACATCACTGGCATAGAGCAGTTTTTAGATAAATTCATCGTGCATCGGTGGCTGCACTCAAGAACCTGAAATTTAATGACCTTATGGAAATGGTGTTTCTCCATATCGCCTTAAAGAAACTAGACTCGGACACCGGGCGTGCGTTTGAAATGGAGCATCGTAGCTCTGAGTTGCCGTCATTTAACTCCTTAGCATCCTTTGTACGAGATCAAATTAAAGTGACACAGCGTTCCTCGAATGTCAAACAAGAAGTTAAGAAATGTATCGACTGCAGACAGTCAACTAGGACCGATGGGTCTCTGACGTACGTAACACGGTAATTTGTATAATTGTGCGACCTTCCGTAAATATTCACCCAGCGAACGTTATAGAATAGTAAAGACGAACAACTTATGTTTAAATTGCCTAAGCGATAGACATTTAGTTGCTAAATGCAATTCTAGTTCCATGTGTAACAAGTGCGCCAGCAGACATCACACGTTATTACATTTCGAAGGTGGCAACATATTCGCGTCGAGCAATTCGGACAAGGAAACTACACATACTAAAGTCGACGCTTCTAACGGTCGACCGGGTGACGTCGCCCTGTGCTCACTGTCGAATACGGGAATGCAGTCTCCTTCCACCGTGTTGCTGGGTACAGCCCGTATCGTAGTTAGAGATTCGCGTGGAAACGAACAAAGTGTCCGTACGTTGCTAGACAGCGGATCACAGAGTAGCTTTATAACGCGACAATGTTGCCAGCGTTTAGGATTGTTAATAAATAAGATACCTTCATGTCCAGTAGTCAAAGGCATTGGAGGTACTAATAAAATTACCCAGGGCTCTGTAAATTTGAAATTTTATTCTCGGCTAGATCGTAGTATTAACTTTAATATAAATGCATTAGTAGTAGATAGTCACCGAGCGTCTGCCAACCATTTCGGTCGACACCTCGGCAATGATTGATTTTGAGAATTTGACTCTGGCAGACGATACTTACGCCGTTCCCGGAGATATAGACATGCTCATTGGAGCATCGCTTTTCCCTCATCTTTTGTTACACAATAAGGTCAGGGGCAACCCCTCGCATACCGCGCCTTACGCACTGGAGACCGCCTTGGGCTACGTCATCGTTGGTTCCACCCCTATCATGGATAATATTTCGGCAACTTCTTATTGTTGTATGGCTGTCGCACCGCTCGAGTCGTTAGTTCGCAAATTTTGGGAGATGGATGAGTTGAATGTTCCACCTATAGTTGGCCCAGATGATAGATTATGCGAGGAAATTTACGTCCACACGACCGTTCGTAATCGCGACGGTCGATATAGTGTAGCGCTACCCTTTAAAGGAGATGTTTTGTCTCTCGGCGACTCGCGTCAAATGGCGGAAAAACGTTTCTATTGTTTGGAGCGCAGGATGCTCGCTTCGCCCAGATTAAAAGAAGCTTATGACGGCGTCATTAATGAATATATAAGGGAGGGTTACATATCACTTGTGGCTCCAAAATTAGATAACTACGAAGACGCGCCGTCGTATTTCATACCACATCACGGTGTCATTAGGGAAGAAAAACTTACGTCCAAGTTACGTGTAGTGCTCGATGCTAGTGCTAGAACTAGCACTCATCTTTCTCTTAACGATATCCTCTATCGTTTGTTCAGTATAGCAATATCCACCGATATTCGCCAAATGTTTCTTTGCATAGGTGTCCGTGAATGCGACCGTCGATTTCAACTCATTTTATATCGCTTTGATCCAAAGTAACCTCTAATGTTGTTTGAATTTAATCGCGTTTGCTTTGGTTTAAAGTCGAGCCCATTTCATGCGCTACTCACGGTGAGACAGCTCGCCTCTGATGAAGGTCCCTCTCATCCTAAAGCTAAGAGGGCAATTGATAGTGGGTTATATATGGATGATTTTGTGTACTCGGTCGATAGCGTGGAGGAAGCCATCATAACCACCGCCGAGGTTATAAAGCTCATGAAATCGGGTAAATCGATCTCGTCAAGTGGACTAGTAATTCGCGTACGGTTTTGGATACAATCCCACTATCACACCGCCTTTCGGCTATAAAGGAATTCGACGATTCTGATACGCACAAGGTGCTCGGTTTGTGTTGGTCACCGGAATCCGACGTGTTTAGCCTTAAGGTAAACCCGCCCGCAGAAACGTGCACAAAGCGCACAATGCTGTCATGCGTTGCTAGATTATGTGATGTCATGGGTTTTGGTAGCCCCGGTGGTGCTATACGCTAAGCTTTTGATTAAACAACTTTGGTTATGTGAATGCGATTGGGATGACCCACCGCCTGATAGCATTGTTCGTTCGTGGCTACGTTTTAGAGAGGAACTTCCTTTACTAAGCGAAATTAAAATACCACGTCATAGAAATAGCGTCATCACTGTCGTTGGGTTTGCAGACGCTAGGGAGAAGGCTTACGGGGGCGTTGTATATTTTTATTTCCAGAATAATGGTAGAAAGTCGATCAGCCTCATTAGCTCTAAGACAAGGGTCTCCCCCCGTAAGGTTGTCTCTCTCGCGCGCTTAGAGCTTTGCGCGATATTAGTCCTTGCCAAGCTTATCACCGCAGTTACCAGTGCATGTAGTGATAGAGTTCACATAGAAAGAATATTTGCCTTTTCTGACCCTTTATGTTGGGTTCATTCTTCACCCCACCGTTGGGATACGTTTGTCGCGAACCGAGTGGCCAAGATCGAAGAAGAGTTAGGATCGCGTAACTTTTATCACGTGTCTGGTACGGAAAACCCTGCCGATTGTCTATCCCGTGGACTCACCCCGATGCAAATAATGGACCATCCGCTTTGATTCCACGGACCTTCTTGGGTTCACTTGGAACCCTCGCAGTGGCCAATAACCGATTTCGACCCTTCGTCAGTGTCCCAACCACCGGAAGAGAAGAGGCACGCTTTGGTTGCGAACGTTTCGAGCGAGGTTTCTTCAATCATTGCTTTGGCGAACCTCGTTTGTCCTCTTGGTCGAAATTATTGCATAGCGTAATTTACGTTTGTCGATTCGCGAAGCTTTTACCGCGACTTTCGTATATCGTGGCGTCCGATTACAGCTATGCCGAGTTGCTAGTATTGCGTGAACTTCAACGTGCGCATTTTTCCGATGAAATTACAAGATTACAATCGAATTGAACTTGTAGTCGCGCTTTTCAACGTCTTAAGCCATTTTTACAAGATGGAATCGTCAGGGTAGGTGGGCGCATGCCTAACTCGCAGTTGAATTTCGACCAACGACACCCTATAGTTTTACCGCGTAAGGACCATATCATGAATTTATTAGTAGATTACCAACATAAATTGAATTCTCATGCTGGCCCCGACTTGTTGATGTCAATCTTGCGTCAGAATTATTGGATTCTTTCTGCACGTAATCTAATCCGCAATCGATCGAATCGATCGAATCAAATGTACATATTGTAACGCTTCCCCCTCTCATAATAATAAATATATTAGATTAAATATAATTAATTCCCCTTTATAATAAAAATTATATATATGTGACTAGGATAAATAAATATGTTTTGGTCTTTCTAAATGATCTTTCTAAAGGTTTAATAATAGGCCGTTTGTAATATTTTGGCGTGATCGTCTTAGTTAGGACCCTTATTTACGTTGTGTTTGTTTAGTAACTTTGTTCTTTTAGGTGTCTTTTGGAAGAATGAATATTCGCTAGAGCAATTGAAAGCTGTTGGTAGTGCCTTATAAGCTAAGTGAACCCCGTTCACGAAGACAGGGCTCGAGAAAGGTTAAGAACATAAAACGTCCCAATTCCACTTGTATCAGGTTTACATTATTAACTTAATATTATTTATCCCTTCCCGCTCGGAAAAGGCTCAAAATATATTTATACAAAATACTCGATACAAGGGCTTCGCTCTCCTACATTTATTAAAAAATGTAGGGGAGGCACACGGCCCCACACACGCCGTGCACGGTGAGCGCCAACCATTTTGGTGCACTCCCCCCGAAGGGAACGTTAATTCGGGAACTGGACCGTAGTCCACAGCAAAATAACTGGCGAACCAGTAAAAGAGGCTTGGCCCCTTGTTAGTGCGTAAGCACAAACATCGACCGAAGTTGCGCATGCGTGTAAACGCCATACAGAATACGAACAAATCCAGCCACAGTGAATGTACGTCACACGGTTTAGGCAAATAGGCACACTGGCCGTAAACCCTCCGTGAGCGCCACCACCTGCCAGACCGCCGCTCCTGCAGATGTGATGTAAGTGTATGGCATCACCAGTGATTGCATGATCAACACGGCTACTAGCCGCAGAACGTGTCATGAGTCTACTGCTCACCTCAAGGGAATGGGGTCCCACGTTGTGCGGCTTTCGGCCGCAGCCTTGAGAGTCTCCTTAGATCCTCCCATCAGCTACCACCCGCATGAGGTCGACACATAAGCTCCACCAACCAATACAACGGCAGATATAGCCAAAAGGCAGTTATAAGATAAGAGTAATAATTCGCCATCAGAAAGGGTTTGTGTCACTGACGTTGAGTAAATGCATTTTCGATCATGTTTGTCTCGCCCACCAACAAGTTGCCTTCAATCATTCAAAGGTGGGAAAGTTACAGAGATATATTATTATGTTGTTATATAAAACATCATGGAGGGCAGACAGTCTGCAGTCCCGTAATGAAGGGACCCGACTTGGGCAAAGCTACTTAGGCGTGAGTCAAACCAAGAAGCAGAGAGCGCCATTGAGAATAGCATCCCACCAAACAACCATCGCAGAGACGCAATGCTGCAGAACGCAACAAGCATCAATACGACTATCGTCGGGCTTACACCATCCCAAGGTCCCCTATACATCCCAGCAGACATCACCACCCGCATACCCCCATCGACCAGAACCACAAGAGTGCATCGAATCAGGCGCAGCACACCCGCAGATCCATCACAAGACGCAATACCGCAAGTAGCAGTAAGCATGAATGCAACTATCATACGGATGGCGCGCACATGACCCCTATCGATTTTGGTAACAAAGTTTTTATTGTTGTTATATAAAAAATATCACCAACGTATCATATAAGCACGCTACTAAGACGCCAATGAACAAAACTACACGTATCATAGCGCTAAAGCATTAAGACATGAAGTTGAGTATGCCTGTTACACTTAAAAGTGCTAGAAATATAGACGACGCATCGCTATGCGCTACTACGCCGCCCACAAACGGTGTGCGATGTCCACGGGAAAGCCGTATTGCTACAACAAACCCGCTTACCACCAGCACTAAGATGATATGTCTAGGACACATCGGTTAGCGAGTCCAAGTTTACCTCGGACCAATTGCTCGTGAAGCAGCATACACGCCACCATAATATTCCTTAATAAGGATCAAGTCCCTAATAAGGACTAGTCATTTTGCTACAGTACTAGGAGCAGTCGGTCACCCGACCACCTCATACAATGCTTATGCATCAAGGAGACCTTCAATAATAATGCTTTTGTATCATAGACCTTATTTTCATAAGTCATTAATATATAGGGTTCGAACCCACAACCCTACTATTGTAATGCATATTCATCATAGAGACCTTCTATAGTATTGCTTTTGTATCATAGACCTTAATTTCATAAGTCATTCATATATAGGATTCGAACCCACGACCCTACTATTGTGATGCATATTAATCATAGAGACCTTCTATAGTATTGCTTTTGTATCATAGACCTTACTTTCATAAGTCATTAATATATAGGGTTCGAACCCACGACCCTACTATTGTAATGCAAATTCATCATGGAGACCTTCTATAGTATTGCTTTTGTATCATTGAATTTAATATCATAAGTCCCTAATATAGGACTAGTCATTGTGCTACAGTACTTCAGGGAGTCGGGCTCCCGACCACCCCATATACATGTACAACTGCAGGTATGTATCTCCGGCAGCTCCTCTATACAAGACATCTATACATGAACACCTTCCATAACTTAAGAAACTTTTCTTTTATACGTGAACTCCTTCCACAACTCAGAAAATTACATGAACTCCTTCCAAGACTTAGACAATTTTTAACAAATTTTCTAATTATCTTATAAATGTTATTTATCTTTATTTTTGTAATATTTTCGACTTATATTTCTATAATTTATCTTATTTTAAATATTTTTTCAAGTTTTTAATAGATTTATTTATTATGGAAGACAATATTTTGCCTTTAATTTACTATGTTATTGTTCTAATGTCTGAAATGTATTTATATTAACTTTATGGTTATTAATGTAATTTTATTGTTTAATATATATCTTTTAAGACTATTTTTGACGCCCCTTTATATTGAGTTTAATTATTAACAATAATATTGGGCCGTCACAATATCATGAATTTATTAGTAGATTACCAACATAAATTGAATTCTCATGCTGGCCCCGACTTGTTGATGTCAATCTTGCGTCAGAATTATTGGATTCTTTCTGCACGTAATTTAATCCGCAATCGATCGAATCGATCGAATCAAATGTACAGATATACATCTGTACATTTGCTTGCTTTCGAGTACGTCCTAAGCTGTCATTTCCGGATATGGCGGACCTTAGGTCTTGTCGAGTAACACAATCCGTAAAGCCCTTTATGCACACCGGGTCTGACTTTGCTGGTCCGTTTAAGGTCACGCTCACTCGCGGGCGTGGTATAAGATCCACAAAAGCTTACGTCTGCATTTTCGTATGTCTGACTACTCGGGCTGTGCATATAGAACTCGTTGGTGTCTAAGCACAGCGGGCTTCATGGGTGAATTTAAAAGATTTCTTTCCCGGCCTGGCCCTGTAAGTAAATTGTATTCGGATAACGGTACAAACTACGTCGGCGCGAAAAGTTTTTTATCAAAACTATATGAGCTTTTAACCAGTAAATATTATAATTCGGAGTTCGCTCACATCTTAACCGAGAACCGCATCGAGTGGTCTCTGAACGTCTGCGAGCTATTTTGGGGGAAATTGGGAGACTAATATTAAGAGTCTAAAGAGTCATTTATACCGAGTAATAGGAGATCAAATGTTGTCCTTCGAAGAATTAAGTACTGTGCTCGCTCAAATTGAGTGCGCCATGAATAGTCGCCCCCTTTGTCGTACGTTGTCAAGTGACCCCTCGGAGCCGCTGGCTCTAACTCCAGCATATTTTTTGAATTTAACGCCTTTGAAATATCTGCCCGCCATAGACATTGACGAGAACAAACTTAGTATTTCCGCACGCCATAAATTATTGGACCGGTTGGTGCAGTCGTCCTGGAAACGATGGAAGATGGAATATTACATACGTTGCAGTCTCGGCAAAAATGGAACACAACAACTGAACCTTTAACTGTCGGAACTGTGGTTGTGCTCACTAAGGAGTATACGCCGCCTCTCCATTGGCTATTAGGGATCGTCGAAGAAGTTTTGCCCAGTTCCGACGGGGTAACTAGAGTAGCTCGCGTTAGGACCACGACTGGGTCTTACATGCGCCCTGTTGTCCGTTTGTGCCTTGTGCCCATTCATTCAGTTTGAATTAGCTTTCTAGATTAGAAATTGTAGTACAAAATTAGGTTTAATCTTAGCGTTAGTTATTTTGAAGGGGACCCTTCAAGCCGGGGGGGATGGTTACGCGGAAACGATTCTTGTATTTTTAATTTTATTCGAGGGTATATTGCCAAGCGTTTACCCATCCTTTGACCTAATATCCCTTCCGTAAATACTGAAAGGGGAAAGGGAGGGGTCTATAAGGTGACGCGATTCTTTCAACTAATGAGAAGCGCGCCCGACCGAGGTGCTTGGTGGGAAAAGCCGAGACAATAAAGGCTCGCGCGCTGCCCTCGAGCGTCCTCTTGCCACGCGCCGCTAGTCTGAACCACATTACCTGGAGCAGTCGCGCTCCAGAAGTAACCGCCTCACATAGTGTGAGATATCGTCGCGCACCGCCTTCTTCCTTCACACCACTGGCCTGGATCGCATCTCTGGGGCGCCTCAGAAGAACCCACCTCACGTCGCATCACCGCAACGGAAGCGTCGTCCGGCGCACCAGAATTACACCCCGGTAAGTGTTTTCCCGTAATTTTGTTCCTACTTGAGCATTTT